>VWZG01013280.1:61941-88169 GCA_013396735.1 Grallaria varia | reverse complement strand
TCCCCAAGGCCGGCGGGGGCAGTGTCGGTGTCCCCGGGCGGGCCCTGTGCCCGCAGCCGCCCTGGCACTGGGCGCTGCTGCTGGTCGCGCTGAGGGCGGCCCAGGTTGGCGGCCCCGGTGCCCTCGGTCGCTCCCGGTGCCCCCGGTGTTTCGAATTCCACTCCTCCCGGTATTCCCGGTGTCCCAAATCCCGGTCCCTCCTTCTGTTCCCGTTGAGGGCGCTGAGGGTGGCCTGGGTCGGTGGTCTCAGTGTTTCCAGTTCCGATCGCTCCCGCTGAGGGCGGCCTGGGTCGGTGGTCTCAGTGTTTTCAGTTCCGATCGCTCCCGCTGAGGGTGGCCTGGGTCGGTGGTCTCAGTGTTTTCAGTTCCGATCGCTCCCGCTGAGGGTGGCCTGGGTCGGTGGTCTCAGTGTTTCCAGTTCCGATCGCTCCCGCTGAGGGCGGCCTNCCGCCCCTCGGCGCGCCGGGCCCCGCCCCGGCCCCGCCCCCGGCCCGGCCGCGGCTGCGCGCCGCGTTCTGCGCTCTCATCATGGCGGCGCGGGGCCATGTGCAGGACCCCAACGACCGCCGCCTGCGGCCCATCTACGGTACGGCNGGTGCCAGTCCCGGTGCCGGTGCCCGGTCCCGGAGGTGTCCCCAGGGATGCGCAGGGTGTTCGCTGCACCTGGCGGGGCTCCCGGCGGTGGAGGCAGCGCCGTCTCCGTGCAAATAGGGGAAAAATGGGAGGAAAACTCTTCCCCGGGCTACGGGCAGCCCTTCCTCCCGAAAATTGGAGGTTTGCTAGGATTTTGGGGAATATCCCGAAGGTTTTCAGCTCACATGAAACGCTCTAGGCAAAGCTCCCCCCGGCCCGGGGTGTGCGGTGCTGGGGCAGCGGGTGGTGGGTTTGATCTGTCGAAAGTGTTCAAGTTCGCCTCTGTTTGTCTTTAGGGGTCGGGTTCGAGTCATTTCTCAGTTTCTTGCCCGTGCTGTGACTGCCAGTTTTGTTCTGTGCAGTTATTTGTGTTGTACCCTGGGTAAGAAGTCTCAGTGCCAAGGTCCGGGTGAGTCGAGCCGGTGTTGGAGCAGAGGATGTTCAGTATCTCGTTGTGTGCATTTCGGAGAGTGGAGCTTTCAGGGAGAGCTTCAGGATGTCTTTCTGCTCGTTCTGGCAAGGATTGTCTGCAGCGTGAGGTTTCAATTCTGGTCGTGATGCTCCAGAACCCCAAATAAAGGTGTAACTGGACCCTGAGCTGGGGAGGTGCAGCAGGAGGGCCAGGCTCTGCTCGGGGTTTAAACTGGTGTTTTCAGGTTGTGCTTTGGTTCCCCAGAGTTCCTCGACAGTTCTGCTTATCTTTCATCTGTGCTTGTTCTCCCTCCACCTGCAGGTTCAGGTGTTGCGTTTCCAGCCTCTGAGCGTCCCCACCTACGGCTGTGACCAGCGTGGGCTGCAGTTTATTTTCCTTGAGGTTGGATTCCCTTGAAATGTGTTGCCTGCTGGGGCTTCCAACAAACCCACTTGTTAGCAAAATACAGTCTCTTCGTTCTGGTGCAGTTTGGGGAGGTTTGTGGGTTATTTGGTTTGCCTGGGGAGACCCAAAGCTGAGCTGTTCAACCACCCCAGACAGTGGGGGATAATTTGTGCCAGTGAGTTGTGTGATGTAGATCCTTAAATATCTCTCTGGTGTTCTGTTCCACAGTTCTGAAACCTCTTCACTGAGAAAACCCTCCCAAAGTTTGAATGTTAAAGGTGGCACAGGAGTTCTCCAGAGTTAAAATGCCCACGTGAAGACCAGCTATCGTGGTTTCAGGCTGGGGTCTGTGCAGCTGCGTTTAGTTTGGGGGAGCATGGCCAGGCTGCCTGGTTGGTGGGTTGCTCTGGATGGTCTCAGGAGCCCAATTAGCTCTGCTTTGAATCTGCAGCACACACTGGCCATGGAAGTAGTGGGGGAGCTGCTGGATGTGGATCTCATCAGTGGAGATGCACGGTTTGTACCCTGTGCCCAGGGGCCACCAAAGGTCACCTCTTTACTCAGGGAAGGAGTTCTGTCTCGTAATGAGAACAGCAGTCTTGAGGAGGAAAAGGTGTGTGATGTAATTCCAATTAGCTGCAATGAGCTCCACTGGGAGTTTGGCCAGAGCAGCACTGTGGGCAGGCCATTCCCCTGGCATGGGGGGTTTGGTTGGGAAGGCTGAGTTTTGGAGGGAAGCACACAGGGCTCACGTCCTGATCTAGAACTGCTCGTATGTTATTGTCTAATAACATGATGATCAACCTGAAAAATCACCATTCTGAGCTAACAAGGAGAAAATGGTCTCGAGACAGGTTTTGTGCAGCTGAAGTTTCTCTGGATAGTGGGATGTCCCCTCGGGAATGTTGGTGCTCACATCTCTGTGTTCAGAGCAGTGTGGTGGCAGCCCAGTGGTGCTCTGAGAGGCATCCCCCCTGCGTGGGGGATGGCTGGTGTGCGCCAGTAGTTCTCACTGAACGCTTTGTGGAGTGTGTTTAGTTTGTAACCTCCTGCCTGTTGCAAGTCACTGAAGGTCTCCCAAAGGCACACCCAATTAATTTCTACTTTTCCTGCTGAACCGCTGGAGCTCCACTCCCAGCAAAGAGCTGTTGCTGCAGAATCCTCTCCATTGTGTGGCTCTTTTGTTGCTGTCATGATCTCTGCGGAGTAATTACAAAAGCTTGTTTGTTTGGATGACTAAAACCAGCACTGCGAGATGAATCCTGTACCCACCAAGTGACACGTTTCCTGAAAGTTTGGCTTAGGAGACATTGTGCAAAGGGAAGGTGGTTTGTGCTCCTGGGGCAGGGGCAGAGGCTCCAGGGGAGAGCTGGAGGTGGCTTTGCAGAGTGGCCTTGTGCTGTGTGTAACCCTGGCTGTGTTGTCCTTGTGCAGATTACCTGGATAATGGCAATAACAAAATGGCAATCCAGCAGGCAGATAAACTGCTCAAAAAGCACAAGGACCTTCACTGTGCCAAGGTAAGTGCGGCTGGGAGGCACCCCCCTCCTGCTGTCTCAGTGTGCCTTCCTCCATGCTCTTCCAGAGGCCACAGTGTCTTCTGAACCCTCTGGAGCATCTCTGTCCTAATCCACACGTGTCCTGTTTGCCTGAGCACTTGCACAGCCCCTCCTGGTAGTGCCCGGTGTGTGGGGCACACCTGAGCTCCCTGTGGGGCTCTGTCAGCACCACCCAGCCAGCCTTGGCACATGGGCTGGGCCTTGGAAATGCCTCCCTGAGACTTCGGGTTGGGACACTTCTCTGGAGGAGTTTGGATGAAAACATCTCCTTGGGAGTAAAACACAACAAGTGAACAGGGTTCCCAGAGCAGCTGTGGCTGCCCTTGAGTCCCTGGAAGTGTCCCAGGCCAGGTTGGAGGGGGCTTGGAGCAACCTGGGATAGTGGATGGTGTCCTTGCCCGTGGCAGGGGGTGGGACTGGGTGGGCTTTGAGGTCTTTTCCCACCCAAACCATTCCATGATTTTGGAGGCATCTTCTGTTCTGCTTCTTGTCCTCTCCCTCCTTGCTGTGCCCCTGGGGAAGGGAAGGCACTTCTGTTCCTGGCTTTGCCAACATGTGACTCTCTGCTTTCCTCATTTCCCTGGGGGTTTCCCAATGCAGTTCACACCATTTGTACATTTTGACATCTCCCCAAGCTGCAGAGAGTGTCGTTGGCCTGAATCTCATTTGTGTCACTTCTCTCTGGCCAGTTATTGAAAGAAAATAAATGAAAATGGGCAGGACTGGCCCGTTTTGAGCCTGCAGGGTCAGCAAACCAGTGGCAGGTGCTGCTGGAGCAGCCTGGATGTTTGTTAAGGAATCATATCCCCACTCTTGGATGCAGCCTGGATTTGGGAGTTTTCCTTCACAGCCATGTGGATTAGAAGCTTTATAAACCCTGAAGTTCTGCAGAGGGGATGAGGTGGTTGGGCAGAGCCTGGCCAGGAAGGTGAGCATTTCCACTGGTGCTTGTAAATTCTGAGAGCTGCCTGTGTTGTGTCCCCAGGTCTTGAAGGCCATTGGCTTGCAGAGGACTGGCAAGCAGGATGAAGCCTATGCCCTGGCACAAGAAGTAGCAGCACTTGAACCCACAGATGATAATTCCTTGCAAGCACTAACCATCCTCTACCGGGAGATGCACCGACGTGAGTTTCTCCCTTTGCCTGCCTTGAAAACCTCAGTTATTTACGTTCTTCCAGAAGTTTGTGTGACCCACTGTGCTGGGACAGGTTCAAAATGCAGGGTTTGTGTCCCTGAGAGACTCGGAGAAATGCAGTGATGCCTGTAAGGCTCTGGTGATCTCCATGAAGCTAAAAAAACCCTCGTTCATTAACATGATTGTGTAACAGTTCCTAAATGAGGCAGGCTGATAATCACCCAGCAGCCTGTGAGCTGCCTTTTTGTTAATGAAACTCCTGGAATTTGTTGTCAGTAGATGTGGCAGAGATGCCAAATCACGTGGGGTGTGGTTTGGAGCGTGGTTGGGGTGTGGTGTAGTCGGGGGGTTCAGGCCCAGGGAACTGGGTGACAGTAGAAATCTCCGTTCAGTTTAATGCTCCAAAACAGATGAACTGTCTTAAGAAAAAGACTTAATTCTTCAGACCAGCTCAGATGCTGCTGTTTAAGTCCACTTTGATTGAACACTATTTTGAGGTTGGTTTGGGGGGTTTTTTTAAGCCCTTTTGTCCTTTGCCTGCTGTTTGTAGTGCCTGGGGGCCGTTTCTGTGGCTGCTGGGTGTAATCAGAGTGATTTCAGAGCATCTCTGGTGCTCTCTTGGGGTCGCTGTGCTTTGAAATACTCCCAGATTTGTCTTAACTCAAGCATCTGGTTTTGGTTTAGCTGAACTGGTGACTAAACTGTACGAGGCAGCTGTCAAGAAGGTTCCCAACAGTGAGGAGTATCACTCTCACCTCTTCATGGCCTATGCCAGGGTTGGGGAGTACAAGAAGATGCAACAGGTACGAGCAGCAATCGGTGTTTGGCCTTTTTAAGGTGCTTTTTTCTGGCTTTGTTACCGTCAGTGCCTTGTCGTGTTAGAAGGAATCTTCCAAAAGCTGAGCTTGGTTAGTGCAGAAGTTAAACTCTGTGTTGGTTTTGAAGAGAGGCTTAAACCCCCAATTTTTAGGGGTTGGTTTGTCTGAAGACAGAAGTTTTCTTTTCCTTAAAGCTGTGCCTTGAAGTGGTCTGTGCTCTTTTACTGGCCCTGTGTTATAAAGGAAAACTGGAATGAGTGAAAATACAGAGCAAGATCTTCTGATCTGTGTTTTCACACTTGATGCCCTCCTTAGCTATCTATTATTTGGGAGGAGAAATCTTGCCCATGCCATTCCTCTGGCATCAAACATACAGCCAGGCTTGTATTGATGGAATTCAGTGAAGGAAAACTAAAAAGCACTTTAAGGGCATCTTCTCCATCAAAGGAGGTGCCTGGAGAGTGCCTGGGAATAGAAGATGCTCACCTTTCTGTGTAAGAAAGCACAGGGAGCCAAGAAATGAGTCCTAAATCTTGTTCTCACTGTGTTTGGGTGACTTGAATTCTTGTACAAATTTGGCTTAAATAACTAAAAGAAGTTATTGATGTACCTGAAATGGCATGTGACAACTTAAACTTTTGTGTTAATTGTACTCCTGACTTGCAACCAAAGAGGAAAAAATGCCCCAGATAATGATGTTTAACAGCAGTGTGGTGTTTTACATGTTTAAAACGTGGCACAACTGTGTATCTAGTTAAATTATCATTTTCAATATCAGTTGAATCAATCATCAATATCACATTGTCAGGGGGGTGTCCCAGATTGGTCTGTGCATTGGACTCGGGATTTAGTGGATGGTGCCAGATTGGGATGTGAAAATAAACCTCAGTGTCCTGTTTCTGGGGCATTTCAGCTGAAAATCCTGGAAAATGCAGTCAGGGAATTGGCACAGAAGTCCAGCTGTGGTGTTAGTCTGTATGATATGTAATTCCCTAAAATTAATTACAGGTTTTGTGTGGGTGATTTGTTATATCCTGGGAAATGGTCCTTGTCAGGCCTAGACAGAGTCCTTTGAAATATTCCCACCCTCTGTTTTCTTCCTTGGGATGGAAGGGCACACACAGGGATAAGAGCCCTCCCCTGGAATTGTGTTGGCACTGCCATCGTTGCTGTCTGTCACGAGAGCTTGGAAACAAATGGATTTTGGGAATGATGAAACTTTTGTCTTCTGTTTTTCAGGCTGGAATGGCACTTTATAAGATTGTACCCAAAAACCCCTATTATTTCTGGTCTGTGATGAGCCTCATCATGCAGGTGTGTCCAGTGTTGAGTCTGTCACTGCAGGGGTGCTCTGATACAGGAATGTTCTCAGTGAAAACAGAGGAGAGCATTTGAAGTGAAGTGGTGTTTGACCTTTTCCTGTGTGATGCTGGAGAAGGACTGAGCCCTCCTTTGTGGTCCAGAGTGAATTCTGAGATGTTTGTACAATGCAATTGAACTGTTGCATTACCATGTTTGTACAGCTGGAATTATTCTCTGGTCTGGACTCATCTCTTACTGTCATTTCAGCAGAGAGATAATGAATAAATCCTCAAATATCTGCAGTTTCTCAGTCAGAACTGCTCCTCTTCAATGAGTTTATAAAGGCTCCTGGAGGGAATAAGTGAGAGTTCTGGACTTAGCAGAGAGTCTGCAGGAATAGGCCCAGATCAGCTGTGCTGCTCTTGGTTGAGACAGAGATTTGGGTGCTAATGAGACACAAAATCAAACCAAAATAAGCATGAGGGGCATTAATCACACTGTAAATACTGTGCAGCGGAAAACCCCGATGTGTTCTGGCTCTGTAGTTCTCCCATGTGTGTGCTCAGATGTGCCATCTCTGGTCAGTACAACCCAAAATGAGCTTTTCTGTGTCTCCCTGATGGTGCTGCTCCTGGGGAGGCCCCAGAGGGCACCTCAGAACGGGTGGATGGGGGGCTTTGAAGCACCTGGGTTGGTTCATTTTGTTCTCTTTTAAATGAAAAAAGCAGTGGGTGGGCCAAGACAAGAAGTTGCTGAGCTGTTCCAATAATCCTTCTCTCCCTCAGTCTATCTCAGCACAGGATGAAAACCTCTCCAAGACCATGTTCTTGCCACTGGCTGAGAGAATGGTAGAAAAAATGGTGAAAGAGGATAAGATTGAAGCTGAGGCTGAAGTAAGGCTTGGGCATCCTTTCAGCTTGATTTGAGCTTTACTGGGACAAGCAATGGCCTGGGAAGTTAATTATTTTAACAGTTTTCCAAGATAATTATCAGTGGTGTTCTGGAGGTAAATGTGGATGTTGTGGGGCAGAAAGAAAACCAGGAGCAGGGGGGTTAAGAGGGATTTGGAATTGTGTGGCCAAGGCAGACTTTTGGCATTTCATTTGACTGATGAATTGCTTTGCTCCCTGGGAGGCCCCAAGAAAAACCCGAGGACTAAGAATGGAAAAAAGACCTAAATTTCTGAATGCTCCACCCTCAGGGATACTAAAGATAACTTTGCAGGCCTGGTGTCTCCTATTTTATTTTTTGGCACCCCTGTGTATGGTTTTCCCAGCAAGTGTCATTGCAGTCTAATCTCTCTTTTAAGGTTGAACTGTACTACATGATTCTGGAACGTCTGGAGAAGTACAAGGAGGCCTTAGATGTTGTGAGAGGCAAACTGGGAGGTAATTTACTCTGTTCATATATCAGAGTTGTGTGGAGGACACAGAGTCCTCCTTTGCTTCAGTCTTGCCCACTGCTTCCAAATCAAAAATTGGAATATTTCAGGCAGCCTGACTTAGCCCCAGTTTCAAACCCTGGAGGTGTTTGGGCAACCTGGTTTTACCCACCTGTTTCTGGTATTTAAACATTACTCGGGGATGCACTTTGAAGCAGTAAACTGATATTATATCCCTTTGTTGTAGCTGCCATTTAAAAGAGAAACTGAAGTTTCTTTTGTCCTTTCTGAGGACTGAGATGCACGTGGGGTTTCGGGGAGCTGGGATATGAAGGTGTCCGTGGGAGATCCCCCTTCCCATGCTCTCTGAGCATCCCTCCTGGCACTGTGTCCCTGCTGGGCCATGCTCTGGACCACGGGCAGGGGACAGGAGGGCAGTGCTGAGCCCGGCCCCTGTGTTTGTGTGCAGAGAAGCTGACCAGTGAGCTCCAGAGCCGCGAGAACAAGTGCATGGCCATGTACAAGAAGCTGCGGAGGTGGCCCGAGTGCAACGCGCTGGCCCGGCGGCTGCTGCTCAAAAAGTGAGGGGGCACAGCCAAAAGTAGGGGGGCAGATCCCTGCCTGGCTGGGGGGTGTTGCCTGGTTTGCTGGCTTTGTGGGGTTCAAACAGAAACATCAGAGGGTCTCAGAGCGTTTCCGAAGCTGAGGAGGAGGGTGGCAGTGGGGGATGTTGGAGGGGGATGCTGCTTTTTCAGGCAGAATCAGCAACACATTAATGCAATGAAGTGTTGTTACCTCCTTATTTCTAAAGGCTGTGCTGATTGTCCAGCTCTGACTTTGCTGGGCAGGGAGGGAACTGCATTTGCATTTCATTTTTTAGAGCTTCGTTGCTCTGCCCTGGCCAGACTCCACCTTGGGAAGTGCAGGTAGTGCTTGGAGCAGAGGCATCAGGAGAGAGAACATTCTGGGCTGGTCAGATCTGTCTCAGAACTGTCAGCAGAGATGTCATTTTCTTTGTGAATTTAGCTCTGCCCTCATCTTAGATACAAGTTAAATACAGAAGAGAAACTTCTGCCTTAGTGTTTCGTGGGGATGTTGCTGAGCTTTGGAATGTAAATGTAAAGAAGGAGAGTTTATAGCTTGACTTAGTTTTCTATTGAAATGGTTTCATTTGATACATTTCAAGAAATTCAGGATGATGGAGTTCTTAAGATGTGAGACCTTTTGGAGGGGGTATGACTTTATTATTGCGGTTGGGTTTTCTCTGTGACATGATTCTGTGCCATTCCTTAAGTTTGCCTTTGGCAGGGAAAGCAGCTTTAGCTGAGTTCCTGTTTTGGCAATTCCCTGAATTTCATCCTGTGCCTGATTTTTGTTTCAGCTCAGATGACTGGCAGTTTTATATAACTTACTTTGACTCAGTGTTTCAACTCATCGATGAGTCCTGGACACCTCCAACAGAAGAAGAGCAGTAAGTTGCCAGTTTTGCTGTGGTTTTGTTTGCTCTTTGTGTACTTGTATTCAATATTTGGGTGACTTCTTGCCATCACACACCAAACGATATGTTTTCCCTGCTTTGTTTCGTGTGTTCTCCCTGCTTTTACCTGGATCTGGCAATTCCTGTAAGCAGCTGTTTGTGCCCTGTAGAACTCCTGCAGTTAATATTTGCTGTGGTGATGGATTTGGTGGATTTTAGATTTCCTTGGGAGTGTCCTGGGAGTGCTGGGCATGTGTTCTCAGTGCCCTCCACCGGGCAAGACCCAAGAAGCTCTTGTCTCTGCTTGGCAGCTCTTTGGAGGGAGAGGTGCACTGCTCTGTGGAACAAGCTGTGGAGTTTGTGGAGGAGAGGATCTCGGAGGAGTCCAAGAGCTCTCGCCCGCTCCGGGGACCATATTTAGCCAAACTGGAGCTCATCAGGCGTCTGAGACACAGAGGCTGCAATGATGAGTATAAACTAGGTGAGAGCCCCTGGCTGGGGAGGAATCCAGCCTGTGGAGAGGGAGCACAAACGTGGAACACAGAGTTAAACACAGTCCCTGTCATGAGAACGTACCTGCTGTTCTCCGTGGAAAGAATTTTGGAAGCATTAGAGGATGAGCCCTGAAGAAAGGCAGGTAGTTCAGACTAATCCTGGTTTGGAAAAGCCAGCAGGGAAGTTTTCAGGACCTCTGGGATCCAGGAGCAGTCACTGACACTGTTCCTGCTGCTCTGCTCCTTGGAAAGTCCTGCTGGTAATACTGCAGTCTTTGGAGGGGGGGGTTTCATTTAGGTGTTTTGGGTTTGCTTTGTAAAATCTTGCATTTAAAAATGTCATTTAGGGAATCAGTAAAAGAGAATGTGATCGATTGGAGCAACATCTGTGCTCCTTACTAGTTCCTTTTGTGTCTCCATCCAAAAATAAGTGGTGGTTGGATAAGCAGAGGCTGTGTGTGCATTCTTGTACTGCTGAGCTCTCACCTGCCAGAGGAGCTGAATGAAGCTCTTGGGGTTTTTGATGTGTCCTTGGTTATCGGAGACGCTGAACCTCTGTTAAAATCTGCAGCTCTGTTTTCTAAATCTATCTGTAATCTTGAAGGGGGAAAAAAAGCATGAGCAAAGATTTCTCAAAGTGATTGTTACAGATTCAACTCGTACTGGAGCGTGTTAAAAGATGGACTGGGCTTTTTCCTAGGTGATCCAGAAGAGCTGATGTTCCAATACTTCAAAAAATTTGGGGACAAACCCTGCTGTTTCACTGATCTCAAAGTGTTTGTGGATCTCCTCCCCTCCAGCCAATACTCAAAGGTAAGGAGAAATGAAGTGTGGCAGGAACTGCAGTGCGTGTTTGCACTCTGGGCCCTTTATCTTGAAATACCTGTGGATCGTATGAAAAGACTGGAAACATCCAATTTTTCCTTTCTGTTTGAAATTCAGGGAACTCTTTGTGCTGTAGAAAGTCCTGTGGACAATGAACACAGAGCAGTTTCATCCAGAGGGTTTTTACTGGAGGTTTAAAGCTGAGTTTGGTCCTGCAGAGTCTCAGATCTTGTATTCCTTTGGCATTTTTGTTAGAATTTCAAGGTGTCAGGTGTCAGGCTTTGAGCTGTTTAATGGGAAAAAGCTGCTCCCATGCAGGGAGGGTGTCCCAGGGGTGCTTGGCTTGGCTCTGGCAGTGCCAAAGGATGGGCATGTTGATGCTGCTGGAGGGGTGATGGAGGGACCTGTGGCAGCTTTTTCCAGAATCTCTTTCAGAAAAACAGCTCTCTGGGGCTGAAAAGCCCATTTGTGCAGAGTCATGAATGACTTCAGCAGCTGGGAATCCTGTCACTCACCCCACTGTTTGTCTGGCCCATTGTGTGCAGGGGTGGGCTGGGAAGGGCTGGGAATCCGGGATCAGCCACAGCCTGGGAGAGAATGTTGGTAAAGAGAGTTCAGATCAGGTTGTTCTCTTGTTTATTAACACTTTTCTGAGTGCTAATGCAGTGACTCCCACGGCCACCCTGCTGAGGAGGGGTGGCCCTGCCAAGGGTGGGTGGCTGCTGGTGGGTTATGTTTAAAGGGGTGTTTTTATCCCATGGCAAGAAGGGCTGGCAGAAGGATATTTGACTCCTGGCTCTGGAAAAGGTGATACCCTTGCAAGGTAACCTTGAAGTGCTGCTCAGGTTTAATCCTAACTTTCCAGGAAACAAACTCTAAACCAGGAGTGGAAAGAATGGTACTGAGCAATAGCTTAGGCCCCAGTTTTGTCCCAGAGCCTGTAGAACCGTGACTTTGAGTAAGTTCTGTCTGGCCTTAAAACTGCTGCTGATTTCCTGAGTAAATTCTGGAATATCCATTCTGTCACAGTGATGTATTAGAAGGTTTTCTCAGCATTTGGCTGTTTCCTGGCTGTCTCTGAAGCAGCATCTGCAGCAGTTTAACTTGGCCAAGGACACGAGTGGCTGAGGAGGTTTCATGGTGCTGAAGTGCTGATGAATTTTGAAATTACAGTTACAGTTCAGTAACTGAGAAGGTTGAGTTCTTGCTGGGCCATGACATGTGAGATGCTCCAGAAATAATGGCCATGACACCAGTCTTGACTTCCCAGAGGTGTAAATTGGAGTCCAGAGCCAAGGGATGAGGCTGAGCTTGCTCAGCTTGGCAGACGCTCCAAGTGCAGAGGTCTGTCGGCACAGTCTCCATCCAGTTGTGTGGGAAGGCTGGAGCTGGGCTCTGAGCTTCCTGCTGTTGCTCCTCTTTGCCTCAGGCTTGCATTTGATGCAGCTCCTGTGTGTCAATACCAAGTGTAATAAAGCTGAATCCTTTGGCTTTCACTCAGTTTTAAATTTGCCCTGAAATCCAGCAGTGCTCACAATAAGGAGCCCTGTCCAGCCCTTGGCTGTGTGTTGGGAGGACTCTTCTGTCTCCCATTAAAACTGCAGACAATGAGAGGCTGCTTTCCTGACAGCTTAATTCCAGAAAGAAGTCATTAATCAAAGCTGATGACCTCACATTACTTCAGAGCTGGAGGAAAATGTAACAGCTCATGCAAAACCACACTTGCCTGGAAGTGTGCTGTGAAGCCTTTCAGCAACTAATTATTTTAATTGCATCGGGTATTACTGGGAGTGTTAACAGGTGCTTGAACTCCCTGGTGTGTCAATGCATTGGAAACCTGCCCTTGGTGGTTTTTTTTCCCCTCTTCCATCTGTTTGATGAAACTTAATAAAAGCTATTGAGTGCAATGAGAACTGTGTGCCCGAGAATTAAAAAACAGCAGAGTTAAATTTGTTACATAATTCATGTGGAGCAGTGGAAATCTTCATTCAGTTTAACGCTCCAAATGAGATAAACTTCCTTGAGAAAAAGACTTAAAATTCTTCTGAAGAGCTCAGATGTCGCTGTTTAACCCCACTGGAGGTTGGGTTGGGGGTTTTTAAGCCCCTTTGTGCTCTGCCTGCTGTTTGTGGTGCCGGGGAGTGGGGCTGGTTTGCTGTTCATCCATCACTGCTGGGGCTGGGTCAGTGTTGCCCGTGCTGGTTTGGCCCCACGGTGGGGGGATTGGTGCTGTGCCCTGGGACTGACCACGCTGCTCTCCCCAGTTCATCCAGCAGCTGCTGGACGTCATCCCGCTGTCCGCGGCGGCCGACAACGAGGTGGCCCTGCCGGGGGACATCAAGGCCCTGCAGCAGCACCTCTGTGTGGTGCAGCTCTCCAGGCTCCTGGGGATCTACCACACCATGGACAAGACGGAGAAGCTGCGGGTGGTGCGGGAGCTGATGTTCAGATACCGCCACGGGCTGGAGTTTGGTGAGGAGAACCCCCAACCTGACCCTGCAGCTCGGTGCTGGTAACACTGGGCTTCTCCTTTAGCCTTGGCAGCACCTCCATTTTCTTTCATTTTATTTCATTTTCACCTGTGTGTCCTTAAGATGAACTGGATTTTCCTGGGTGGTTTAGATGGTGCATTTCTCCCTTGTAACAGCCAGGCTTTATCACTGCTGTGCACAGAACAAATGCCTGGGCCAAGAGTATTCATTTGTAAATCTTGCAGTCTTGGGAGAGTCTTTTCTTCTTCCAGCAGATGTCAGTGTATGAGGTGCCCCAAAGTTCACTCAGTGATGGGCAAATGCAGCTTTTATAAGGTTGAGTTTTTAAGGCAATTCTGATTTTAAAAATAAAACCATGGTTATAATCCATATGTGTGGGTGTGTCAGCACTGTCTGGGACATCACCTGGCAGCACTGTTAGCAATTCAAGGGTAACTCTCTATTTTCTTTTTAGGGAAGTCTTGTTTGAAAACTGAGTTGCAGTTTTCAGATTATTACTGCCTGCTTGCAGTTCACCTGCTGCTTGACCTGTGGCTGGAAGGTACGTTCACCAGGCTGTGTCCTGAGGGTGGGGATGGGGGCACTGTGTCCCTGTGGGCAGTGGGTGCCTGGCATGACCTGGGCCTTTCTGGGGTGGTTTTTTGCAACACAAGGTATTTCAGGAGTCTCTGTTCAGCTGGTGTTTGACCTGAGTCTCACTGACCTCTAAAGGGATTTAATTTTGCCAATCAGTTCCTTGTTTCTCTCCCTTTGCGCGAGTTCTGCTGACAACTCCTCTCTGGTACCAGAAGTGTTCTGAGAGCATTCCTTCCCCTTCCTGACATACTTTGCCTTTTGGATCACTGGTTTCTGGACCTGCTGGGACCTGTTCCCTGTCTTGAGTATTCCTGTACTCCACCCCTGCCCTTTGTGTCTCTTAATCCCCCAGTGTCCAGTGGGAGATGTCTGTGGGCACTGCTTCTATTCCATGTAATGGTCAGTTATGCCTTTGTCTTTCCCAAGGAATATTTAGTCTTTAACCTGAGTAAATCCATGATCAGTCTCCTGGCAGCTCCCTGGTGGATGTGGGCTCTTGAATTCCTGGCTTTTTTGCATAATGCTTGGGATTGCTCTGTATGTGCAAACCAGAACTCCCAAACAGTCAGGATTCAGCAGGGAAGGTCTCTTTGCCTGCAGTGGGCTCCATGTGAGGGCAGTGCAGCTGGGAGCTGGGTATTCCCTGTGAGGAATTCCTCCTCCCCCGTGCCCCTGGGAGCAGCTGCAGTGCTGGGGCAGGTGTTGCACTGTGCCATCTGCAGTCCCTGGCACCGTTTGGGAAGCCTCAGTCCCAGAGGGAGCTGTGCCGTGGCTGCCGAGTGCCTCTCTCTGCTCACCCCTGTGTTGGTGGTGTTGTGTGTCCCCAGGTGAAGAGGCAGCTGTGTGGCAGTGCCTGACTCTCCTGGAGGAGGGCTTGGCTCACAGTCCTTCCAATGCTCAGTTTAAGCTGCTGCTCATCCGGATCTACTGCCGGCTCGGGGCATTCGAACCGGTGGCCGAGCTCTACTCCAGCCTTGATGCCAAGCACATCCAGCACGACACCATCGGGTGGGTGGTACATACTGAGAATGATCCCTGCTGCTGCTGGCCCTCAGAGCCACCTCTGGGAGCTGCACGTCCCTCTGCCACCCGAAATCCAGCAGATCATCAGCTTTTCACCCATTGTGCAAAAGCGTCTGGGGATTTGGAGACACATCCTCTGCAGAACGCTGCCCTTTTGGTGGAGTGTCTGTCCTGTGTGGGGTTTTCCCAAATTAACCAAGTATTAATCCAGAGGAAATTGGTGAAATGTCCGTCTTGCTGCCAGTGTTGTGTTGTTGCTCTGCAAAGCTTTGGAGCACTAAAACTAAATGGCTTTGGGTGGTGTGTTTGGGGGCATCTGGTTGTGTTTGGGGACATCTGATTGAGTGAAACTCTTGCACACTAAAAGCGGATGGAGGAACTCCAACCCCTCACATGCTATTTTTAAAAAAGGATTCCTCCCTGTTCTTTTAAAAGCCTAAACTTGAACATGCAAGTTGTTGGTATGAATACTGTTGAACCTGCACATTTCTGCGGAGAGCTGTGCTGTGCTGCAGCTCTTTGGGGCTGGGCTTTCCAGGGCTGACACTGCTGTGTTTGCTGCAGGTATCTCCTGACACGCTACGCCGAGTCCCTGGGCCATTATGCTGCTGCATCCCAATCCTGCAATTTTGCACTCAGGTTTTTCCACTCCAACCAGAAAGATGTAAGTTGCAAGAAACCTCTGTGACCTTGTACGAGGGCAGTGTGCCAGGGAGACTTGCAGGAGTCTGTGCTCTGGGTAAGGGCTGGTGGAAATGCAGGTTAATAACATGATGGCAAGGAGGAAGAGTACATGCAACTTTGTAGTAAAGGTTGCCTCAACATGTGTTTCTTCCTGCAAGAACGTGTAACTTGCTGTTACATGAGGTTTTGCTTTAGCTTTTTACTAAAGCCAGTTTTAATGCTCTTCATAAAAACCAGGTATCTACTTTTAAATTGTTTGTGATTTTATGCAATAATTGAAGTGAAATGTCACAGAGTGTGATACAACTCCTGGTATTTGGGAAAGTCGTGGAGCAGCCTGGGCTGGTGGGTCAGGGTGGGATGGCACTTTGTGAACCCTTTGTTACAGTCACTGAATTAGTGGTGGCTGTGGGATGGGGAGGGTGCGCCTCATTTTAAAGGGCCCATCCCATTCCTGGGAGTGGGAATATTTCCTGTGTATGTACATTGTGCAGTTTGGTCACTGGTGAGAGGTCAAGGAGGAAACTGGTTTGGAATTCCTGAGAAACAAAGGTGCAATCCAGCTTTGAAGGGCTAGGTTGGCTCCCGAGGCTCTGCAGGCACAAAACTTGCTTTTCCACTATCCCAGCAATGGATCAAAACACAGGAGTTGTGTTTTGAGCAGGAAAGAACCCCAGAGAATTCCATGCTGTGGTGGCAGCCCCGGTGATTCCCATGTACAGGATTCCACTGCCTGGAAGGGAGCTGTTGAGTTCCTGTGACCTGTGTCTGACACAGGGATTTCTTGGCTGCACAGAGCAGCACTGGAGTGTAGGATGGGAGCTCGCTCTGCCCTGCATCCCTCATTTGCTCCTAGTTTAAGCACTGATTCCTCTGGCTGAGAGGCTTTGGATTCCCGGGAGTGAAGCCCTGGATCAACAGCTTTATCCTGTGTGTCTCTTGCTGGTAGTGGCAGGTGGGTTTTTTAAAAAGTAGGTGTAACTTTCCAGTCTTGTTTAAAAGTCATTTGATGGATGTTACTGAGAAGCATCCCTGGAACCAACTGTCTGAGTAAAACACACAACTGCTGGGTACAGGTGAGAAAACTGAACCAGAAAAACTGTCGGATGGGATTCATCTGCTTGCGAACACTGCATTTTAAAGCATCAAGAAATCATCTTTCCATGGAAAACAACCTGAAGTAATTCAGGTGTGGGTCCCTTGGAAGCAGGTTATTCTCTTCGGCATGAATGACAAAGGTGCTTGTGGCAGTGAAGAGCTGGTTGTCTCCAGCAGCAGCTGGAGTCTGCACATGGATGAAGACAGAGGCATTCCAAGAGGCGTTGGCAGGAAAATGCTACCCATGTTCCAGAAATCCTGAAAAAGTGGTACCTGAACAGGTCAACTCTGCTGCTACACCCTCAAATATTGGAATTGCAAAAGGGGCACAAGTGGTGCAGTAGATGGTTGGAATTCTTCATGTGACAAATGAGGACGCAACTGTGGAACCCACTCATGTCAGGTCGTGCCTTACAGACAGAGGGTGGCAGCCAAAGGACCACGAGCTGTTGTTGCTCTCAGGTAGCCAAATCTCTCCCGTGTTCTGGACACTTCCAGTGGTTATTCCCTTCAGATCCTTTTGTTGGGAAGTGCCTCAAAAGCTGTACTTGCCAATAGAAAGTGTGCTTTGACCCAGGTGTGAGGGACACGTTGCAGGAGGGGAAGGCTCAGGTCAGGATCCCATTTACTGAGGATGATGGTGTGGCAAGTGTGGGGATGGGGAAGGGGATTCCTTGCCCTAACATGTCCTGAGGATCCAAAGGTCACATCTGATACCACTTTCTTTGCTGCTGGGGTTGCCCCTTGAGGGTCCTGCCAGCAGCTTCCCCTTCAAGCCCCGTGACCACATCTACCTGCAGCGTTAAAGGAGGACTATCCTTTAAAAACTCCCTTTTTCCAGGATTTCTGGTGCTGCCTGCTCCTCCCTGGGTGGATGTTGAGAGAAGCTGGAATGTGTTCCAGCACAGAGACTTGTGTCCTGTGCAAGGCTGTGCGTGGGACTCAGCCTGGAGCAGGAAGTGTGGGATGGAAACCAAGTGGTCTGGCATAAAAATAGAGCTCCTGAATCAGAGTGAGGGCTTTGGAGAAACCCATTTTCCTTCGTGCTGAACTTCACAGCCTGACGTGGATGCTGTGTGAGTGGGTCCCCTGGAACAGCCAGTTGGGATGTTGTGCAATCCTGCCAGTATTTCTCCCTGGGAGAGGATGCCAAGGACAGGGAGGGGAGAGAAAGCAGCGTTGCTATATTTGGCCAAAATCAAAATCCTTCCCAAGTCCTCCCTCCACTGTGCAGAACCACGAGTAATCTCTGGAACTGTGTGTCTGTCAGTCCCTGGTTCCTCCAGATCCTGCAGGCAAAGAGCACCAGCATGGCCAGGAGGTTCAACTCCACTGGTGCCCTTGAATGAGCCTGGGCAGCACCTCTGCCAGGCTGGGCACACTGGGTGTGCTCTTGAACATTTGGCATCTTCATTTCATACAGTGCAAATAACCACATTTCTTTGGAAAACAAAAAAACAGGCAACTACCTAGAGGAGCTGCCTTATTTTGGAGGGAAAGAAAAGGTTTTCTTCTGTGAGTGCTGCCCTCTGGTTTCTCAGACAGGTTGAGTCTGTCAGGACCTTTCTTGGTGTCTCTCATCTTCAGTTCCAGAATCTTGTTCAGAAGAAAATACTTGATTTGCCAGAATTTCTTATTTGTGGAGTAATTCTGATGTTAAAAAATCCAGCCACCTCTCATGGCTGGGAGCAGAGATAGTCCACGCTGTCTCTACACTTGGACATTTTCATTAAAACATTTTGCCTGTTTGAGGCTCCTTTATCACAGAAATCTCTTTTTTGGAGATTGCTTGGGCTGAAGTGAAATATTGGATGCCTGCCTTTTATTGCTGCATTTCATCAGAGGGGAAGCAAAGTATCCCATGGATCCTGAGAGCCTCCATTGGTGTCTGTACTATAACATGTACACTGTGTCCAAAACTCTAATAAAATAGAGAAATAAAAAAGGTGTCAGTAACTTTTTTTTTCTTTTGGTCTGTG
This sequence comes from Grallaria varia, assembly GCA_013396735.1. Lineage (NCBI taxonomy): Eukaryota > Metazoa > Chordata > Aves > Passeriformes > Formicariidae > Grallaria > Grallaria varia. The sequence goes on along the minus strand of VWZG01013280.1, from coordinate 69,876 downwards.
TTGTGGTAATATGTGATGTGCATCCAAGTGAGTTCCAGAAGAAGTGGGACATGTTTCTTTTGCCTGGAAGTGTTTCTAACAATGAAACAAATATTTAATGATTTGAATAATACATTAAAAAAAAAAAGGGGGGAAGGAAAAGAAGCCTTCCAAAGTCATGTCTTTGGTGACAGCAACATGATGCTTAGTGTTGGTTTGGTTGTTGAACCCCGCCGGTGCTGGTTTGGTTGTTGAATCCCACTGGATGCCCCATGGAACATCGTGGTGTTCCCAACTTACAGCAGCCAAGGGGGTCATTTGAAGAGGCAGAAGTGCAGACTCCTCCCAGGGACTGAGGTTCTGTGTCACTGGGCTTACAACCCCCGGGAAGGCGGTCCCTTGGCAGTGCCCTTGTTGCAGCGTGGTTATTCTGGATTATGGCAGTCCCTAATGCAGGGCTGTGTGTTCCCTCAGACCTCAGAATACATCATCCAAGCCTACAAGTACGGGGCGTTTGAGAAGATCCCGGAATTCATTGCCTTCAGGAACAGGCTGAACTCCTCCCTTCACTTCGCCCAGGTTCGCACAGAGCGGATGTTGTTGGACCTCTTACTTGAAGCAAATATGTGAGTTCAGCCCCTGGCAGGGGACACTTGGGGGGGTTTGTGTGTGGGCACAGCGTGGGCTGAGGGAGACCTTGAGGAGAAACCCCGTGAGCTGCATCTCTCTGCCCCTAATGCTCCCCTCTGCCTTTAACGGGCTCCACTTGCGCTGAGGGGCTTGAGATTACATACTTGGAAAAATTCCTTTGTGGAAAGGGCTGTCAAGCCTTGTAACAGGCTGCCCTGGGTAGTGGTAGAGTCACCGTCCCTGGAAGTGTTTTAAAAACATGTGGATGTGGCACTTTGAGGACATGGTTTCATGGTGAGTATTGTGGTGGTGTTGCATTGATGATCTTAGAGGTCTTTTCTAACCTGAAGGATTCTGTGATTCCATGATTTTAATTTGCTTTCCCTTCGCATCCCTGTCAGTGCCATGTGTGTGTCACACTCCTGCCATCAGCAGAGCTGAACAGGGGACAGAATGTGGTCACTGAGTGAGCCGGGTTTTCTCTTTCCAGTGAGCAGATGTTTGATTTAATGCTGTTTGTTCTCCCATTCAGATCAACCAGTTTAGAAGAAAGTATAAAGTCCATGAGTCTGAGTCCAGAGGAGGATGACATTCCATGGAAAGATCTGCGTGACAACAGAGACCTGACAGTCTTGTTCAGCTGGGATCCAAAGGACAGGTGAGCAGAAATCTCAACTCTGTAGCCACACTATTTCCTTACAACACACGGGGCAAAGAAATGCCTTCTAGGACACCCGCCACGTTTAAACGTTCCCTGGGCTGGCTGAGTGCAGACTTCAGCACCATCCATCGCTTCCAGCAGTGCTGCCTTTTAGTAGATATACTAATAGTTATATATATTGGTATGTATATTAATAGCTCTCTGCATTTCTGGCCTCTCCTTCCTCTTCATACATTACTTTTGTGCCCGAGGGAAGCTTTAAAAAGTTGGAGCATCTCCCTGACAGCCCTTGGTGCCTTTCCCCAGGGATATCTCTGAGGAACATAGGAAGCTGTCGCTGGAGGAGGAAACCCTGTGGCTGCGGATCCGGTCGCTGACCCTGCGGCTGGTGAGCGGCCTCCCGGCTCTGAGCCACCCTGTCCAGCCAAAGAACTCGGAAAAGACTGCAGAGAACGGCGTCTCCTCCAGGATCGACACCATCCGCTCCCTGCTCCAGCAGCTGGAAGCGGCCGTGGAGTCGGGGAAGAAGTTTCTAGAACAAAAAATTCAGGTACCGCTGAGGCAAAGGCTGTGCCTGAATGTGAGACTGTGAATGCGAGCAGAGAACCTGCATCGTGTGACACCCCACAGGCTGCCCCTGCCCTTCCCTGCCCACCCCGGGCTGGGGGGTGGCAGTGTGGCTGGGAGAGGTGCCAGGCTCTGGGGCTGGCGGAAGGAAAAGCTGCAACACCTTTCTCTTTTTCTTTGCTTCTTGCCTAGTATCCTGTCCTTGGCCCTCCTCCCACCCGAATGGCTGGCTTCTTCAGCAATGGCAGCTGTCAGTGCCAGACTAGCTTGTTTTATATTGTTAGTGATATTTATGAACTAGATGCCAATGGCTTAGGTAAGTGCTGGGACAGGGGCCTCACCATGTGGGCTGCTGGGAGGGAGGGAGGCATCTCTGTTTAGTTGGAAAGCTGCTGGGCGTTGGAAGGTGTGGACCCAAAACTGTTACTTGGGTGTTAATTCTCTGTCTGACACTGAATTATCTGGGAGCCAGTGCCCTAATTTAACATTTTCTGTGAGTCTTCGTGGCTGTACACTGTATGTTGATGTAATCCTGGCTCCTCTTTGAAAGCAGTTGCATTTGCTTTTGACTGCTGACTCCAAATTACATTTAAATGCTTTTTTGTTTTCTGGAAACAGAAAATACAGAAATTTGTATCTTATCACTTTGTATTTCTGTTTCTTTGCAGAAGATTCAGCAGAAATCCAGGAAAGAATAGGGAATAGTTTCAAGTCACTAGTAGAACGACTGACAGGTAAGTGGTACTTCAGGGGCAGCCCCTGGGAGCTTGGGCAGTGCTTGCTGCTCCTCTGGGGATGCTGCTGGGTGTGTTGCAGGGATGAGGGGTGTGTTAATGCACCTGCAGCCCCTGTGGGAGATGCTTGGGGAGGCTCAGTTTGCCCCTGGCTTGTCTGAAGTGCTCAGAATGTCCCCTGTCCTGTCCCTGCACTTCCCCTGCAGCCTGGCCTGGCAGCTCTTGTGTTCCTGCTCCTTGGCCCAGGGGTGCTGATGAGGGGTGTGGAGGTGCTGTTTGTAATGATCCACATCTGGGAGGAAATGGGAGAGCTGGACCTTCTCATGAACTGCTTAGTGGGGAGTCCCCTCGCAGCCCTGCACGCTGCAGGGATTTGTGATGTACAGAAAATAGGCATTTAAGGTGATCTACTTTGTCGTTTTTTCCTTTCAGATTTGTTCAATAAATGTAAAGGTGATCTGATTGAAGTCAGGGATGGGACCTTGAAAACTCATCCAAACCTGTTAGAAAACTTGGTCTTCTTTGTTGAGGTATTTTGTTTTCTTTGGAAACTAAGAGATTTTGGAGCACTGGAGGATATAAAGGTTGGGACTGAAACAGTGAAAGTTCGATCTCAGCCACTCCTGAGAGCAGAGATTTTGTTGCACATTCTAATTATTCTGAGTGTTATCATAGAGGCTCTGAGATGACTTTGGAAGGCTCCTGTGAATGCACCTTGTAACACGTTTGTACCTTCTTTGCAGACGATCTCCATTGCCCTGTGGGTATCCAGTTACTGTGACAGTGTCCTCCGACCTTTTAAATCCAACCTGCAGAAAAAGAAGAAGAAAAAAAAAGAAAGCAGTGTAGCTATGGTACAGGCAATATTCCTCTTCCCTCTCCCACCCTCCATCCCAGATCATTTACACTTAAATTAAAGTCAGGAGAGAGAACATGAGTGCAAAGTGGTTTTCATAACCTTTGCCCTGGCAAGGCTGACGGGGGTAAAAGGTGACTCAGGGGTGATTTTTGAACCTGCAGTTTAAAATCAGAGGGTGATGTGCCACATGTGACATCATGTGACAGCTTTTTAATGGGAAACACTAAAGTTTGGAGTGTCACGTGCCTTGAATGCACTACAGAAAACTTGCTGGCTAGGTGTGTTCATTTGGGTAGGCAAATTATAGCCTAGCATTGAGGGGGAGGGATAGAATGACCTTGCAGTGTGAGTTGTCAGATAGCATGGACATTAATGTGTGTTTACAAATTAAAGATATGTATTTGTTTTTATAGCCACCTGTATTTACCCATTTCCTGGATTATGTAACTGAACTACAGACATTAACTTCCAATGTCATAGATCATATCAAAGGGCTTGAAATCATTCTGACTGCACTAAAACTTGAAGAGCTGTGCCTCAAGGACACTCTGCTTTTACAGGTAAGAGATTCCCTTTGAACACACTGTGGTCCTCATGAATTCCTTGTCAGTGTTTGAAGTGGTGGAGGAATTTTCAAAAGGGCTTTTAAACAGATACTGTGGAGTGAATTATTTCTCTTTTGCATTTGCAGGAAGAAAAAAAGTTTACAAAGACTGTGCAAGGGAAGGTCCAGAGCAGTTACCATCACTCAGTTCAGGAAATTGGGGAGCTGCTGAAAAAGAGACTTGAGACCATTAAAAAACTAAAGATTTGAGAAATGCATCCTTGACAGACTCCACAGGGGAGTGACACCAGAGTCCCAGACAGGAGCAACATCCACTACACCATCACTTTAATCCAGAACTTCCTCATAATGCATGAAGGACTTAAAATCATGAAACAATTTTTTTAGGTATTACAGATGTATTGAGCTGATTTAAATTATTGTACATAAATGAGAAGCAGGGACCCTTCGCCGGGGTTTGACCACTTTTTATACATGTTCATAAGCATATTGCAACAGGAGAAAATTAACTTTCTTCCCTTTTGATCTCTAGAAACAACTGGAGATGGTCTTTAGAAGCAGCAATAGAAATCCAGTGTAAAGCATCTTTCTCCAAGGAGTTGTATTTTCATCACCATACAGTGTTTATAATTTTTGTATGGTCCTTGCCTTAGAAATGCAGAAATTGTAGATGTCCACATTCAGCCACCTCTAAAGACGAGCCTGGTTTGGAGCTGCCTGTTTTGCCTGCAAAGCACCTGGTCCTGCTGAGAGAATTCCATGTGCTGGTCCAGCAGGGAGAGGTGAGGCCACACAGGAGGGACCCCATGCCTGGAGCTGAGGAAGCTTCCTCGGGGCAGAGAGTGGAGGGAGGAGCTATCAGTGCACACATGGGGTGTTTTCACCCAAAAAACTGCAAATTTGCTGAGGAGCAAAGTGCAGAGAGAGATGGGAATGGGAGTTCCAGCAAAAGAAAGACAAACCCAGAGACCTTGTACATACTGCGTGAAGTCTGACACTGTGCTGGTATCATGTCAGTTTAATGTAAAATAGCAAGTCATGACTTCTAAAAACGGTATTTAGATTACTGACACTTTAAGACTTCAGTATTTTAATAGAAATGAAATCCTGTTTGGTTTGAAGTTGGCAGAGGTGAGTTTTGCTTCCACTGTGGAATGAGGCTGAGGACCCTTTTTGTGCCTGTACACTTGGCTTTTTGCAGCTGAACTTTGATCACCCAAGTCCTGGCTCAGTTAGCTTTCTGTTAGAAAGTGTGATCATATCATCTGCTCCCACAGAATCTGCATTTCTGCTGGGTTTTTTCATTTTAAAGGAGCAATGCAGTCTAAAACTGATAGGCAAAAAAAGCTCATGTACCTGCAAAAGGGGGGACAAGACAGACTCCACAGACACCTCATCTTCTGACTTAAAGCAGCAGGTATTGAAGGTCTAGATTTAAAGTTTTAAGAGAGCTGACTGCCTTTGTCATCTCTTCTGTTTTGTTAGCAATGCTAGAATGTTGATGAGACTATTTTTTTAATAAATCCCCTGTATTAAAAAAAAAAAAAAAAAAAGTCCCATAGCTGCTCTTGCTGGGTTTAGTTTGGCTTTGCCCCATCCTGAAAGGGAAAGGAATGTCTGCAGGTTGTCAGATTGTCATGGATGTGCTGTTGGTTTACTCACCATGTCTGGTAAGTGCTCTGGGCTGTAGGAATACCAAAATGTGTTAAGTCTGTTTTCTAGTGATACTTTTCCTGAAAAAAAAAAGAAAAAAACCAAACCAAAACTGAACTCTCTTATGTTGTATAGAAATATCCTTTGAAAGAAGGGTGTGCTCCTTAAATTAAAGCAAGACTGGTGAGTGAGGTTGGTGCTTTCAGGCGTGCAGGGTGAGTGACAACAGTGGCCGTGCTGAGATGGTGCCGTTCAGAGCAGACCGAGCCCCAACCAGGCACTGCACTCCCCTTCTCATCCCCAGGGGCAGTGTCCCTGCTGCTGTCCCTGTGCCCTCCCTCCCACGCACTGCTCATTCCAGAGGCTTTGCACAAACACCAGCACTGTAGGCGAGGTTGTCACAGCGCTCTCAGCCAGAGGGGACAGTCTGGGGGGCTGATCCGTGCTGGAGTTCCCTTCCACTACTGCTGCACCAGGTTGAACTGGTCGTGTCAGTAAAGCAGCAGTGACAGTGTCAGTGAAGTGTGAGGTAACAGAACCAAGCATCTGAAATCCTCCTGTGGGCCTGAAAGCAGAACCTGGGTTTAAAAAAGGTTTTCTGCATCAGCTCCCTTGAAAGCAGAACTGAAACTGCTGGGGGGGCCGTGTGTCATCTGGGACATGATGGACCCCTGGCCCAGCACTGGCAGCACGGGGGGCACAGTGACTGTCTGTGTGTTACCTGCTCTCTCGTCCCAGCTCCCGCCACTGCTGAGTGATAACCTTGGCAAACGCAGTTTTGGGATTACTCCATGTTTTCCACAACCAGATGCCATCCCTTCCCAAGCTGTAGTTTCTCTCTAGGAGGGAAGTGGTGGACAAAAATGACTCTGTACTGACTGACTGGGGGCTTGGTTGAGGGAGAATTTCTCTCCCCCTATAAATTGTGTACAGTTAAATATATTATATATTTCTTACGAAAGAGCATTTCCCCTCCAGACTATGTCCCCCGGGGACCCGATACAAAATCCAAGCTATAACCCGTTGCTGCTGTTCCCTTTCTTCCACCCTTAGGATTTGTTTTTGTTTCAGATTTCTTTTTCTTGGTTGATGATTTGAAAAACATACCTAGAAGAAGCTACCAAGACTACTGTTTACAGACTGAAAAAAATACTGCTTTTATACTACTGGGATCATGAGCCACGATCCTTTTACAGATTCCTCAACTCCTCTTGGCTTAAAATCAGTGTCTGATGTAGATAAAGGTTGGAAATCTACCCTGCTCTGTCTACACCCAGGACAAACTGTACAATGCTTGTTTGTGTTGCCCATCATTTTTGTACTTTTTAACTGTTCAAAAATTGCATTTATATTTTGCAATCCTTGATAATCATGACTTTATTTTAACCGCTAGTAAACTTAGGGATTTTTTTGTTGTTGTTGTTGTTGTATTTGCAGCCTTATCTGAACTTTCTCTTCCTTGATTCCTGTTAATTTATGACTGTAGGAGATGTGTATGCCTCAGCCTTCTAGGGACTTAAGTGACACAACTGCAACTGAACTGCTTTAAACTGGATGGGTTTATAATTTATATAAAAGTCAGTTTCGTTACAAATCAGCTTGGCTGCCTCTCATTTTTCTGTCTGGATGCTCCTCGCCGCTGTGTTTGTGAGCCCCTGGCGTGGAGCCCGATGATGCTGGTGCGGGACAAGCAGCAAACCAAAGTCCAGGGTTAGGGTGTGAAGAGAAGGGGGCTGAGCTGGGGCCGTGCTGGGACACGCTGCGCTGGCAGCAGCTTTGGGCAGCGCTCGCTCGTGTCTCACGCAGGCTCTCAGTGCACATCTGCCCTCGTCCCGCCCAAAAAAACATGTTTGAGAGGGCTGGGGCAGTGCTTTGGTAGTGCTCTGGTAGTGTTGTGGCTGCGCTGTAGCAGGGCTTTGGCAGAGCTCTGACAGTGCTTTGGCAGGGCTTTGGTGGGGCTGTGGCAGGGCTGTGGTAGTGTTTTGGCAGGGCTGTGGCAGTGCCGTGGCAGGGCTTTGGCGGTGCTGTGGCAGTGCCCTGGCAGGGCTGTGGCAGTGTTTTGGCAGTGCCGTGGCAGGGCTGTGGCAGTGCCCTGGCAGGGCTGTGGCAGTGTTTTGGCAGGGCTGTGGCAGTACCCACCGTGGCTCCGAAAGCACACCCGTCCCTGCTAATCCGCGCGGCCACATCGTGCCTCCTGCCCCTTCCTTGCCCTCCTCTGCCCTGGCACTGCCAGTGCCGCCGCTCCGGTCCCGCTTTCCCGGTGGCAGCAGCAGCAGCAGGGGCAGTG
>VWZG01013280.1:28673-55993 GCA_013396735.1 Grallaria varia | reverse complement strand
GGCGGAGGCGGCGCGGCTGGACGGCGGCTGGCAGGAGGGGAGCGAGCCCCGCCGGCACCGCGACCCTGCACTGCGAGCCCCTTCTCCTCCGGCCCCTCCAGCCCCAGCCCCGCGCCCGCCGCCGCCGGCAGCGCCGCCCGCTCCTCGCCGGGACCCCCAGCACACGCTCCCGGTCCCGGGTCTGTGCTGCCCGTTCCTATCGGAACCCCCCGGTCAGTGCTGCCCGTTCCTATTGGGATCCCCTGGTCCCCATCTCCGGTCTGAGCTGCCCGTTCCTATTGGGACGCCCCGGTCCCCGTTCCCGGTCCGCGCTGCCCATTCCTCGTGGGATGCCCCGGTTCCCGGTCCCCATCCCCGGTCCTTGCTGCCCGTTCCTATTAGGACTCCCCGGTCCCTGTTCCCGGTGTGTGCTGCCCGTTCCTATTAGGACGCCCCGGTTCCCGGTCCCCGCTCCGTGCTGCCCGTTCCCATTGGGATGCCCCGGTCCCTGGTCCTTGCTGCCCGTTCCTATTAGGACTCCCCGGTCCCTGTTCCCGGTGTGTGCTGCCCCTTCCTGTTGGGATGCCCCGGTCCCCATCCCCGCTCCGTGCTGCCCGTTCCTATTGGGATGCCCCGGTCCCCGTCCGTGCCGTTCCTCCCCGGCCTCCCCGGTCCCCGTCCCCGCTCTGTCCCCTCCTCCCCAGACCCCCGCTCCCTGTCCCCTCGCCCCCTGAGCTCCCTCCCGTCCTTTCCCCAGGTCTACTCTGCGCTCCAGTGGATCCAGTTCACTATGGCCATGCTCAGGTACGCTGCCCGAGCCCGCGGGGCCGGCACGGAGTTACGATCGCAAAGACGATTTTCTCCAGAACAACAAAAAAAAGATAAGAAAAAGAGAGCGAGAGCTCGCTCGCTCGCGTGTCCCGGCGAGGAGGACGCGCTCCTGTCCCAACCTGTGCTTTTGCTTCCACAGCGTTGTAGGTTCCAGCTCGATTATTGCCTACGCCGTCTTCCAGAACGCCGTGCGGTCCCCCGAGGTAAGGGCGGCGCCTCCTTTCCCCTCCTGAAGCCAGTGGTGTCGGTGCCCTGCAGGTGGGTCACACCTGGAGCACAAACCTTCCCCGAGGAGCGGCTGCGGGGCTCAGGGTTAGGTGGTTAAACCTTGTTTAACAGCTGGCAGGCGAAGGGCTTGCCAAGAATTTGGCTCTTTGTCTGTGATAGGAACTGAAGGGGCTGACCTTGAGCTGCCCCTGTGCGGGGAGAAGCAGGTTCCATAGCCCTGCGCTTTCTGCTGAGCCAGGAAAGTCCTCCATTCACTCCTGGGAGCAGGGATTTGTTAGCTTGCCCCCCTCGGAGGGACAAAACTGCTGGAGTGCTGAGCAGATGTGCACAAGGCTGCTGAAGTGCAGATTGGAGACATCCTTCTGGAAATGCTTCTACAGCTGTTGGGGTTTGGGTATCTCCAAGGAGTTTTTCCAGGCATGTGCGCTACTAAAATGGATACAACTCTAAGTTCAGACAAAAGGGGGCTGAAAAGCAGTTTATTGTGCTGGACTCTGATGGAGAGCTTTGGTCACCCCTGCCACGAACACTCCCAGTGCTGAAGCTGTGGGACTCAGGCACTCATATCCCTTGGGGATGTGCTGCAGGTGGGGCAGGAATGCAGTGCCTGGCACATCCCAATGCAGGTCGTGTGTGCAGGGAAGCCCATGGGGCTGGGATGTATCCGACAGGCCAAGCAGGTGTCTGGCACATGCACAGTATCCACAGACTTCCGTCCCATCCTGCCAGGCTTGGATGTCCACTTGCAATCCTTCTGTGTGTCCAGGAATTCCTGGAGGCAGTGAGCAGAGCTGATCTCCGGGAAGCTGGGATTTGTGTCCAGGCTTTGCAGACAGCAGGTTCCTGTAAGAGCAGAGGGACAGTGGAGCTGGCAGCAGCTGTATTTGTCCTTCCCTCCTCTTCAGTGTACTTTATGCATTGTGGGTTTGATCTGCAGCCCAGAGAACAGGACTCGCAGGGGATGCGGGGAGTTATCCCTGGAGAGGGAAGGCATGAAGGCAAGCTAACAGCTGACACATCACTGGATGAAGCAGAGTGGGGAGGAGAAAATGACTCCGAGTTTGCAGGGCAAATCTGCCCCCCCCTTACAACACACAGGAGTCTTTCCTCCTGGAAATGCTCTGCCCAGCACATCCAGAAGGAGTTGTGGAGATGTCTGTGCATTCCCAGGGAGGAACGAAGGCTGGGACTTCTTCTTAGTACTGGGATGGAAAGCTTGCCTGAGCTTGTGCTGCTCAAGGTGTACATCAAAAGCTCCTTCCACCTGGAGAGCTCCAGATGTGGTTCTCTCCTGGGGTCCTCCACTCTGGAATGATGCAGAGCTGGGCTTGGCAGGTGTCCCGGTGCGACTCAGCAGCCTGATCCTGTTCCTTCCATGGCCAGCAGTCTGGTTCCTCAGGAGCCCTCCAGCTCAGTCATATGATGTGGCTGTGGCCTGGGAGCTGCTCGTGAGCCACACATGGCTGCAGGTCACAGATGGGCCCCTCCTGCTCGAGGCAGTCCAGATGTTTCTGCTCAGATTATTTCTGCAAATCCGGACAGGAGGGGTGTCTGCCAGCTGGAGGGACTGCTCTGCACAGCCTGCCAGGCTCCTCTCCTGCTGCCAGGGCAGATCTGCTGGTGGACTCTCAAAAGCGACACAATCTGAGGTAACTTCCCCATCGCCTTGTCCTCATGTTTCTGCTCTGCAGTGGAAGTTTGTAAACAAAGGGGCTGGAAGAGATCCATATCCAAGCTTGCCACAAACAGCCTATGGCCCGAGTCATGAGGACCCACAGCAAATTGTTTAAAAATAAACAGCTCTGGAGCCTGGGAGGAGAACGACGTTAGAAACACTTCCCCTCCTGCCCCTAGAAATCAAATATTGCATTCTTGAAGATTTTCTGTCTTTATGGGGTCAATACGACTCTTCAGCCTGAGCTAAATCATTGAGGAGACACCTCAGCTCAAGAGGTTCAGGAAGAAGCCCCAGTCCCCCACGTGCCTGGGCCATGGCCACAGGGCCAGCCCCGGTGTGTGCTCCAGCCTGGCATCTGGAGCTGCCACCATGGAAATCATTACGTCTTTCCAGTCCCTTCCTCTATTTTATAAATACCGTGTGCTGTTTGCTTTCCCCTTTTGCAAGTCAGAGCCAAACTGCCTTCGCTGACCCCTAAATCACCTACTTCTTTATTGAGCTCTGTGCCAGAGCTCCTCCACCAGCCTCGCTCCAAGGACACTTGTTGCTGGAGAAAGGGGGCACCTGCTCCATTGCAAAAGTTGCTTCTCTGCTTCTATTAGAGCTGTTTGGTTTAACCTGCCCTGCTACAAACTGGATGGTGTGCCCAGCCTGTCATGCCAGGCCTTCAGTTCTGCACCAGCAAGGAAGAGCCTGGTTAAAAAAGGCATCTCTAAATGAAATTATATAAAAATTAACTCCAGATATTTATGCCATTATGCCCCAAGGACAAATCTGGCTCAATCAGATCTACCTTAACTCTTATCAGTCTCAGTAATCTCTTTTTCATTGCTCATGGGAATGAGCATAACCCAGCACGATGGGTGGCAAATATTTACTTCCAGGACAATATTGAGGCAAATCCCAACAAAAGCTCAATTCCATGAAAAAAAAAACCACAAAAAACAAAAATCAAAGCCTCCTGAAATGTACCCGTGCTGTGGGGAAAGAAAACCACCATAATTTTCTCTCCAGGACACTGACAGTGAGGGACCAAAGGCTACAATTAAGAATGTAGATAGTCAGGCTGCTTTTCCAGAGTCTCTGCTCTCCCATGAAGGACGGAAATGTTGGCCAGAATTTTGCACAAATGTTTTCCGGCAGTGTTTACAGTCCTGGCCAGTGAGTGCAAACTGGAAATGGGCTGGAAACTGTTACAGAGACATGATTCTGTTCCAGCAGGCACTGGTGGCTCTCAGTGGAAGTCAATCTGACGTGTACAATAGACTCAGCCTTAGTCACCAGCTGAAATGACACGAAACACAGAAGAAAAATGCCTGGTTCAAGTTATCTCATATTTAAGAGGGGTTTGTGCTGGCCAAAAGTTTGGTTTCTCTATGAGTTGATTTAAAATGTGATATCTCTTTTCCCTGCCATCCTGTCCTGTCCTGTCAAGCTGTGAAATTCTGTATATTTGAGCTATTTTCTGGAAGTTTGGATGCTGCTCTTGGATCCCAGTGGCACGAAGGGTGGTTAGAGCAGGGGATGTGCATTGGAACAGCTTCTGAGTGCAGAACCCGTGTGGATTTTGTCTGCAAGGAGAGCTCACCAGAAGAGCTGGGGATGGCAGTGTTCAGGTAACACCTGATGTATTGATGGCCATGCTCAGTTGATTAGTCTGAGCACAATCAAACTTTCTACTAGCAATTGGTACAGTAATCTTAAAGGACTGAAAACAAGGGGGATATTCGGGAGTAATGGTTGAATTATTTTAATCTGGCAACTTCTCTTTAAACTCACTTGTCTGGGAAAGCAGGAGGAGACTTTTTTGCTGGAAACTTTCAAGGTTTGCTGCAGTTAAATGGACTACTCTTAGAAATATGGTCATAGTGGTTCCCTGAGGGAAAAATCATCCCCTGCACTGTGTCATTCATGCCCCACTTTTCCCCAGTTCAGGCTTTCAGTTTGCAATGGGACGCTGGCCTTGCACTGACACACCTCCCTCACCTGCAGAAGACTTTGGCAGGCTGTGTTTAGTATCTGTATGTCTGACACCAGAGTAAGGCTGCAGCAGTGGGGGGGGATGTGGGAGTGTCCTGACCCCTCTCACACCTGCTGAGCCTTTTCCCTCTCCCCAGGTGCGCCCACTTTTCTACCTGAGCCTCTCGGACCTGTTTTTGGGAATGTGCTGGCTGGCTGGGGCTCTGCTCTACAGCTCACCCACCTCCCAGCAGGACCTCATCTGCTACAACCTGCAAGCAACGGGACAGGTGAGTACCTGTGGTAATCACGTTCCTGCTGGAACAGTAATTTGCCATAATTAGTCCTTCTGGTGATCAGAGCGTAGCCCTGGGTTTATACACAGGCTTTGGCAGAGACTCCCTGTGTGAACTTGACTTGTTGCTCTCTTGGCCTTGTGCGGAACAGGGAGATTACAGTGCTTGGGTTTAGGATGCCTGGTGTGGGAGAGGCCCTGAGGAAGGCAGAGAGAACGTGGGGTTTTGTGGTTCCCTGTGTGAAGTGAGTGGATGTGGCTTTATCTCCTTCCTGCTGGATCCGTGCCCGCGGTGATCTCGGTGCTTCTCACACAGCAGCTTTTCTACTCCTCTGCGTGCTCCCTCCAGCCTGGGCAGGAACAGGCACATTCTGGGGCTCACTTGAGCTCAGGTTTACAGCATGACTCTCACAAACATCCCTGTTCTTGGTTGCTCTGCCCAGGGATGCTCAGGGGCTGCTCCGTCAGTGCAAGCTCAGCCCCAGGGATACAGCTGCTTCCCAGTTGAATTCCTTTTGGGAAGGATGCAGAACAACATCAGGGATGTTTTCAAGATGATGGTACAGGGGACAATGAGGAGAGCTTGGGAGAGGGTTTTGGAGCCAGAAGGTGGAAGGAGCATGTGGGACTGAGGGTGTTCCTGAGTTGTTTCTCTTGCCTGAGGGGCAGTTCTTGATGCTGGTGTCATCTTTTTATGGCCTGGAGAAGACAGGTTGCACTGCTGGAGGGAAAATAGGTTGGATATAGACAATATGCCATCATTTCTCAGGTCTCATGCACTTCTGGCCCTTTTGTGCCCTCACTTTTCCAGCCTGTGCTTCTCAGGGACACCAGCACAAGTTGGGGGACAAGGTAGGAGCTCTGTTCTCATGCTGGATGGCCAAGGCTGGCCTTGGGTCAGTCCTCACAGGACAGAGGACAGTCAGAGTGCTGTGGCAGGGTGTGCAGGGCCACATTCTGACCCCAGCCAGTGTCACCAGGGTCCTCTCCCTTGTGCCACCACCAGTCCCCTGTGGCACATGGACTGCCCAGGTGACAGAGCCAGGTTTTGCCTGGCAAGGGCTGACCCTGATGTTTGCTCTGGGAGAAATGAAAACAAGTGGAGCACTTGCCATGGAAGCCTGTCCACATGGGCACGTGACTGTGCAGGACACCCCAGCCCACACCCCGCTCTGCCCTGGTGTGGTGGGTACACCTTGTGCATCAGAAGGAGCCAGGGGGAGGTTTACCAGCAGCTGCTGTGGGACAGAACCCCATGGAATGAGCAAAGGAACATCTCACCATGTTCCTGGGTGTCTCACATGTGGCTTCTCTGCACTCCTGCACCTGGGAAGTGTCAGGTGGCAAAGGGTGAGGATGGGCAGGGAAGGCTCAGCAGGGTGTTTGCAGCTGGCAGCCCTGGGAGAGACTCACACCAGAGTCCCTGACATGTCCCAGGGCAGGGACAACATTTTGCCATGTTCAGGCTCTTTGCCCTCACTTTATCACCATGGGCTGATGGTGCGGTGGATGGAGCTCCCCAACAGCCAAAAAGGAGGAAGTTGCTTTTTTCCTTGGGTTTTCCCTGTTTTGACCCCACAGATTTGATTGATATGAATGTAAATACTGCTCCTTTTGCTATCTCTTGGCTTTGTCCTCTCCTCCTCTCTGCCTTGCCTCTGTGTCACAATAATGAAGTGCAGAATAGAGATTGTGGTTATAATTGCACAACTCCCCCCAGTTCTTCCAGTTCAGTTCCAGTGGCCTAATAATGTCCTGGCAGGCTCTGCTCCTGCTGAGGAGTACAATGGGAGCACCACTAGTGGGATAATGAGGGACTCTGGTGCCTCTGCTCTATCTCCTCATGGGAAGTGCTGCAGGACTGGCCCCAGCCCCAAAGCTGGGGCTCAGGAGAGCAGAATTCCCTTCACTTTCTGCTGGCACCTTCCCAAGTGGTGTTTGGTTCCCTCTCCCAAACCAGAAGGCAGTGCTGACATTTCTTGAGCCTCTCTCAGGCGTCCTGAAGTGCAAGAGAATGATCTTTGTGGACTGTTTCCATGGCCTTCCCTGGAAGTACTTGAAAAAGGGCAGCAAACCCTCATTAAAGCTCGTTTAATGAGCTGGAAAGTCACTGCAGTGTTCCTGCTGCAATGACACAGCCCCTTGGACTCAGCCTCTTGAGCCATCCAAGGGCTTTTGCACCCTCAGTGAAGGAGGCCAAGTTTATTTTGTGACTCCTTTCCCAGCCGTGGGTGATACCAGGGGGGCAGACCTGTGCTGCTTGTCTTTTTGGCAAAGGATAGCAAATCCCCAGAAAAGAATTGCCTTGCCCAGCCCTTCCTCTTTGCCTTTGTCACTGAAGTGTGTGTTTCCTGTAATAAACAGCACGTGTATGTACATGCTCTGATCAGGCAGCCTGGAGCAAACAGGCACTTGGAAATAAATGGGATGAAGTTTTGGGAGGTGTTACAGGAAATTTTAGATATTTGGTCTTGCCTCAAGAGAGAATCAAGGGCTGTGAAGCTCTCAGTGAGGAACAGTGTGCTCTACCTTTTCTCTCCTTTTTCCCATGGAGAGAAAAGGCATTTTGGGGTGTTAACTCAGGCAGATATTTCTGCCTCCTCTTTCCTCTTTAGGTATCCCATTGTTTTGTGTTTCCTTGAATTCTCTGCGTAGTGAGCTCATTCTGCAACAAGCAAATCCAAATGTCACATCTGTGTCATTTCCTAATGGATGTAACATAGAGAAGCTCCATGTGCCTCTGAACCCATTGTTGCCGAGATTTGAGCCAAAAAATGAGCCAAATACCAAAGGTTTGTGTTCCTAAGACAGTCCTGCTGCCATTATTTCCCCTGTCCCTGTCTGAGGCCAAGGTGAAGCTGCCTGTGTGTGGGTTGAAGTGGGAGCCTCTTCCCAGCTGAGTGTGAGCACAGGGGCTGAGGGATCCTCACCTTTGGCAGGTGTTCCTTCCTCTGTTCCTTTGGGCTCATCAGGGAGGAACTCCATGTGCTACCCCAACTGTTATTGTAGGACTGAAACGCTGTTTGTATTTCCCAGGTATTCTACGTGGCCTCTTTTCTCTACACTGTCAACTATACCTGGCACCTGTACATGGACCTGAAGGTGAAGTACAACCAGAACCTCTTCAGGATGCCCCCCCAGGTGAGTGGGACTGATGTGGAACGACTGTGGGGTGCCCAGGTCTGACTGCGGGCTGTGGGGGACCTTGGGGGCTGCACCCAGAACAGTTGGCCTCACCACAAGGACCTTGAAGGCCCTTCTGCCCCGTGGCTGACGTGTCACTGAGGTCAGCAGAGTCACTGCTGGGGCTGAGGGAGCAGCTCAGTGCCGGGGCTTGGGGAAGCAGCTGGAAGACCAGGGGTCTGCACCAGCTGCTTTGGTGCTGGCACTGCCTTCTCCAGGGGGACAGGAGAGCAGGGGTACCTGGGCAGCCTGGGCTGAGCCCTGACAGTCCCTGTCCCACTCAGGTGCCACACAGCACTGAGAGCCTCGGGGAGAGTTGGGGGTAGAAAATGTGAATAGTGAGCAGGGTCAGTCCTCACTTCACCATCACTGCATTCCCAAAGCCCTTTGGGGCACCAGTATAACCACTGGGAACTGAGGAACAAGGACACAGCACTCAGGAAACACTCCCTGCGCTGCAGGCTGAGCAAACACTTCACCCCCTCATGACCAAAATCATCCTTGCAGTTGTTTCCCCTCTCACTCCTGGCTAAACAGGGAGGCAGTTGGGTGGCTCCTGTGTATCCCTGGCACATTCCTATTGCAGCTCTTCCCAGCAAACCCATCAGCCCCACTGCCCCAGACTGCCTTTTTCCTCCCCAGATATTTGCTTTGCACAGCAAGCTTTGTCTCCCAGATACTCCATCTGTCAGTTTGGCCACAGCGCTCTGTATGGAAAGGGCTTTTATCCATAGGGTTTGGATCCACTTGAAGGACTGGATTCCTTCTTACTGGGCTCCCAGTCTGGACACCTGCCAGAATTCCCCACCCTCCAGTGTCCCACGGTGGACTGAAGCTGCTGGGTGGGTCCCACTGCCAAAGCACATTTCCTGGTGAGCAGGTACCAGGATGCTCCAAACTGCCCGAATTTCTGCACCAGAACATGAAGTTTCTGAGGAACAGAGCCAAGTGAGGTGAACAAACCATACAAAAAACATGTCAGTCACCCCAGAGGGCTCATCAAGTGTCTGCTCCTTGTGCAGGTTCCCTCCTCTGATCCCCCCTGAAGCAGAACAGAATGGTCACTGTGGGTTGAATCTGTTCCAAATCAGATTGGCCGTGTTGACTCAGTGCAAATTGGAACCAAACGCTGGTCCTGGGCATTAATCAGTGTCTGAAGGACCCTCAGCTGCTGAAGTGCTCCCTGGAGCTGGTTCCTGTGCGCCCGGGGCTGCACGAGAATGAGGATTTCACTGAACTCTTTGGGTTTTGCAGGTTGTAGATTATGCCAGTTGTGCTGGCCGAATAGCAACGATCTCATCGAGGTAAGGTTTGATTCTCCCTGGGTTGATGGAGTTTTGGTAAGGTTTCATTCTCCCTGGTAGGATGATACGGATTTGGTAAGACTTAATTTTCCCTGGCAGGATGACGTGGGTTTGGGAAGGTTTAGTTCTCCTTCTCCCTGGCAGGGTGATGTGATTTTGGGAAGGTTTAATTCTCCCTGGCAGGGTAATGTGGGTTTGGAAATATTTAATTTCTCCCTGGCAGGGTGATGTGGGTTTGACAAAATGCAATGTGCTGGTCTCTGCTTCCTACTTGCTTTGAAGCAGCTTTACTGAAACTTGTAAAGCTCCCCATTAACAGCAGAGTGACCTCAGGAACACAGACTGAGAGGGTTTTTTTCAACCCAGTTAATTATAACTTTATTAACCAGCTGTGGTTTTCCACAAGGTGCTCCCTCTACCAATGATTAGCCCTCCCCAACGAAAACACAGATGCTGGTGAAGCTGATAAAATACTTTTCCAGAGCATTGTCAACAAAAACAACATTTAATTCCTCTGCAGTGACAGGAGAAGAGCCAAGGGGTGTTTGTGGGGTGGATGATGGAGCAGTGCAATAACCAGTGACTGTGCTGTCTCCTCCAGCCTCATCCCCTTCCTCCTCATGGTGCCAGTGTTTTGCCTGGGCAACATCAGTAACTGCTACCAGAACTTCAGCCAGAAGCACGGGTGAGCTGCCCCCCTGGCACAGCCCCGGGGCTGCTGGGGCTGGGCAGGAGCTCAGGCTGTGCCCACTGTCCCACAGGTGCCTCCTGATGCACTCGGAGCTCCCCATGAGTGCCAACGAGCCGCAGGGCCTGAGCGGCTCCGTGTGCCGTGCCATGCACTTCTATGGCATCGGGGTCTTCCTCATCTCCTTCCTCATCAGCTTTGTGGCCATCCTGGTAAGAAACATGGGCCATCTTTGCTTGCATGGCACCAGAGGCCGGCCAGGCTATCATGGAATCATGGGATGGTTTGCGTTGGAAGGGAGCTAAAAGCTCATCCTATTCCACCTCCTGCCATGGGGAGGGACACCTTCCACCAGCCCAGGTTGCTCTAAGCCCTGTCCAACCTAGCCTTGGGAACTTCCAGGGATGGAGCAGCCACAGCTTCTCTGGGCAACCTGTGCCAGGGTACAAAAGGCTCTCCCCACCCTTTCTTCCCAATATCCCACCTAACCCTACTCTCATTTTGAAGCCTTTCCCCCTTGTCCTGCTCTCTATGATCTCATAAATATGGCAGAGGAATAACCATGTGGTGCTGCTTCCCTTTTGGAAGGGCTGGTAGGGGAGGGAAAATGTCATTGTGCCACCGTATAGATCCTTCTGGAGTCCTGTGTCCTGCCAGCCCATCCTGTGAGGGATTCAGCAGGCAGGGAAGGCTCAGAGCTTGCCTGCAATTCACCTACTGCATGGTCAGCAAGAGGGCATTAATGGTTGGGCTCGATGACATTGGAGCTCTCTTCCACCCTAAATGATTTCATGAGCCCAAATCAATCCAGAGTCTTCAGCTTAGAAAAGGTCCCGTGCAAAGCAACGTCTCCCCAGGATTTCACTGTTGTGTGAGAAGGTTGGGTGGACTGGGGTGGGACCCTGCATGAACCTGGTCTCTGTTCCCTTCCAGGTGATCCTCAGCCAGGCCCGAGGGCTGTACAAGAGGTTTGTGACCTCCACAGGGTTCCTGGGGGACCAGCAGTGGGCCATGATCAAGGTGGTGGAGCAGCGTGTGGTCTTCTACCCTGTGGTGTTCTTCTGCTGCTGGGCCCCAGGTGAGCAGAGTGCTGAGCTTCTCCCAGGCTGTCCCCCTGCAGGTCCAGAGAGAGGGGACACTTCCCTTCCCTTCCCCTCAGCTGTCCTCCTGCAGCCCCACAGAAGGGGGACACCAACACCTCCTGCCATTCCCTTCCCTTCCCACAGCTGTCCTCCTGGGAATGCTGAAGCTGACTGTTTCAACCACCAGCAAGATCTACATGGCCCTGCTGATCCTGCAGGTAAATCCGTGCCCCTGCAGCCTCCTGGGCTTTGCCTTTTCCCCCTGAGCCTGTGTCTGGTCCCAGCTGGACAAGGACCAGTGTGGGAGCCTGAGTCTGGCCTGTGCTTTTGGCTGGCAAAGGTCTTTGTAGGGAATTCCTGTTGTTCACAGCCTTGGGAAGGTCTCAGGAACCAAAATCCAGCGCCCTGAGGACATGTCTAGTGGTGAACATGGTGGTGGTGGGGCTGGGGTGCTGTTTGGACCTGGTGATCTGAAAGGTCTTTCCCAACCTCAGCCATTCTGTCATCAGGGAAATTGTAGCAAATAGGACTAGAAAGGAGCCCCAGCAACCAGTTTGGCTTTTCCCTCTGTCCCTGTGTTTTTCCTGTGTCCTTAAATCTCCAAAATGATTCCTTCACAACACTTGTCCAGCTTCTTCCTTCACCTGAGGCAGAATTCAGAAATTTTATTAAGGAGCCCTGATCCTGCTGTGCTCCTCTCCCAGGCTCTCCCAGCAGCTTCCAGGATCTCCCTGTGCTCTCCGCCAGCAGTTTTCCAGGTGTTCCTGGACTTCCAGGAGCCCTGATCCTGCTGTGGTCTCTCCTAGCAGCATCCCAGGGGCTCCAGGAGCCCTGATCCTGGCTGGGCTGTCCCCCAGCAGTTTTCCAGGTGTTTCTGGTCTTCCAGGAGCCCTGATCCTGCTGTGGTCTCTCCTAGCAGCATCCCAGGGGCTCCAGGAGCCCTGATCCTGGCTGGGCTCTCTCCCAGCAGTTTTCCAGGTGTTCCTGGACTTCCAGGAGCCCTGATCCTGCTGGGCTCCCCACAGGCTCTGCCAACAGCTTTTCCAGGGGCTCCAGGAGCCCTGATCCTGGCTGGGCTCTCTCCCAGCAGTTTTCCAGGTGCTCTTGAATTTCCCAGAGCCCTGATCCCACTGTGCTCTCCCACAGGCTCTCACAGCAGCATCCCAGGGGCTCCAGGAGCCCTGATCCTGGCTGGGCTCTCTCCCAGCAGTTTTCCAGGTGTTCCTGGACTTCCAGGAGCCCTGATCTTGCTGGGCTCTCTCCTAGCAGCATCCCAGGGGCTCCAGGAGCCCTGATCCCACTGTGCTCTCCCGCAGGCTCTCACAGCAGCATCCCAGGGGCTCCTGAACTGCCTGGTGTACGGCTGGACCCAGCACGTGTTCCTGGCCCTGAAAGGCGGCTCCCGGCGGGACGTGGACACGCAGACCCCGCTCCTGCGCTCCCAGAAGAGGTTCTACTCCAGCACAGCCCCCTCCAGCGCCGCAGACACCGAGGGCTCCACCTCCACCCTGCTCTGAAGGCCTCCTGTGTTTTGGGAATGCCATCCAGAGCCGGGATGGGGCTGTGGCTCCGGACTGATGGAGGAGCCCAGGCGGGTCTGCCAGAGACGCTCAGTGGAGATAGTTATTTATTGGACAGGTCAGATGGACTCTAAGTGGATTCTTTAACCATGGTAAATCCTTAGTCCAGACTTTGTCCTGCTGGAAACATCCCTAGAAAGGCAGCAGATGCTGTGTAACAGCTCAGGGGTCTCATCCAGCTCCAGCAGTGGATGTTTTCCTTCTCCAAGTAGTTTTATTTCTCTGAGTATTTGCTGCTACAAATTAACAGTAAAGCAAAGTGTATATTTTTATATTTCTGACTTGGAGTTTCCTATGTCCCTGAGATAGTGCACCATTAGAGCCAACTGCAGGAAATTAAGGATAAAAAAATCAGTGCTCACTTCCAGGCCTGGAATTTCTGCACATTTCCCTTCTGTTCTTAGTGCCAAGCCCTGCTGGGCCACAATACTCCCAGAAATGAGCTCCTTCATCCCTCTGGACTATCTCATGAACCAGGTGAGCCTGGTTTATGCTCACTGCATTTCCAGATGCTCAAGTGGAATTATTTACTGGGGTCCCACCGTTCCGTAGAAAATAAACTGGATCTTAAACTCTGCTGAAAACAACTCCCTAACTTTACACTCTTTATTTTTGAACAGCTTCTCTCTTTGGGTCCAACCCAACTTTTTTTTACATAGCAGGTTCTACAAGAAGAGGAAACCCTCCAGTTGTGTGTAATGAACTTACACAACTGTGTAAACTGTGCGTCAGTCCCACACCACCCTGCTGGGTCGCTCCACGGCTGATTTTCTCTTACAGAGGGAGGGGTGAGTGAAACAATTCCATGTTACTGTTCAACAGGAGAAAAACTAGCTCCAGCTCCAGCCCTGTGTTTGCATTCAGGTCAGGTTTAACTGAGTCCAGCTGGAGGCTGAGTCCAGCTTTCCCCTGGTGCCATGGGAAGTCCCCGACAGGGCAGTTTTAACTCTCAGCAGGTTTTGAGGCATCTTCTTCCACCTGATCTTTTAAATCCTCCTCAGAAGCCCCTTCCCTAGTCCCAAAGTTCAGATATAACATCCCTTGGGAGTCACAAGTAAATACAAGAAAGATTTTATTCTGAAGTCTTTCTGCCTGAGGCAAATTGTGTAATTTACCTCTGGGTGCTGATGATCCAGGACACTTCCTCCTGGCTGTTTCTCCCTGCCTGGAGCCCAAGTTTCCTTGGAATGCCAGTCTGAGTTCCAGGGGGAGGACGGGACCTGCTCCCTGGCACAGCCCCCCGGGACTGGCATGAGGAAGCAGCACATAAAACACCCCCCTCTCCTCCCCAAGAGCCTCCCTGGCTGACCCTGTTTGGGGACAGCAGGACCAGCCACTGCAATTTGGTTAAAAGGGGATTAAGGCTGCAGAAGTGGGAAAGGATGGAAGATTACCCAGGAAACAATGAGAGGATTGCTGATAGACCTTCAGCTGGGGCAGGGAGAGTCCCCAGTGGGTGCTGGCAGAGCCCCACAGGCTCCTCACTCAGCTCAATGTGTCCCTCTGGGTTTGTTGGAGGGGAGTTTTCCTTCTGGGCAGGGAGAGCCATTCCTTGGGCCCCAAATCCTCCCGGGAGCAGCACAGAGCCCTTTAGTGCCACTGCTGGAGAGCACTCCCAGACAGTCTGGCTGCCTTAAGCACTCCCAGGAAATTGTTCTCTCCCTCCCTGTCCCATCTGGATGCTCCGAGGGTCACTCACCATCCGACCCTGCCATTCACTCCTCCAAGGCATCAGGCAGATGCTCTCCTGGACAAGGGACAGTGGCACGAGGGGCCCTCTGGGTCCTGCCCCCACATCCCACCCCACTTCAGGACAGCAAAGATGTTCCCAGGGGCAGGAAGGGCACAAGTGCCACACTGTTGGGTGCCCAGAGTACTTGGAGAAGCACTCCAAGCTCCCTGGAAAAGCAGAGCCCAGGCCAGTCCTCAGGGACCAGTTGCACCAGTGGCTCCCAGTCCTGCCGCTGGGTCTCCTGTTTCACCCCCCTCCAGCAAAGCACTGCCCACCATCCCAAGGGAAGTGGCTCCAGTTCCAAAGGCACTGGCAGGGGAAGGTCACTGAGCACAGGACTCGTCCCCCTCTCCCTCCCTGCCCAGTTGTGGCCACAGCAAACCTGGGGGTTAACTGGGAGCACTGGGCAGGAGCTGCTGCCCTCAAATGGAAATCTGGGCTGGAAAAAGCCAGTCTGGGGGTTGGTGCCAGGCAGAGCACAGCATTTCCTGGGGATTTATCCAGGCCAGCCTGCCAGGCATCCTCTCAGCCCAAAGCCCCCAAAGTGCTTGTTCCCATCAGTCAGGGAGGTGGGATGGGGGACTGAGCATGGCAGGAGGACAATGGGGTCACGGAGGGGGGAAAAGCCCCCTAAGATCGAGTCCAACCAGTCCCCCAGCACTGCCATAACCCATGTTCCCAAGTGCTGCATCCACACAGATTCCAGACACTAGCAGGGAGAAGCAGAGGGGCAGGAAGATAATGGAGTCATCGAATCATGGAATCACTAAGGTTGGAAAAATCCTCTAAGATCATCAAGTCCAACTATTATCCCACCACCACCACCATATTTACCTCTAATCTCCATCCCCAAGTGCTGCATCCACACAAATTCCAGACCCTTCCAAGAGAACTGGGATGGCAGGAGAATAATGGAATCACTAAGGCTGGAAAGCCTTCTGAGATCATCCAGCCCAACCATTCACCCAGCCCATGTTCACCTCCAACCCACATCCCAAGTGCCACCTCCACACACCTTCTGGCCCCTTCCAGGAGAATCCCAGAGCTGTTCCCTCCAGCCAAGAGCTTTCCCTCCTCCCTCCTGCCCTGCAAGAGTTTGGGAACCAAACAAAAGCAGCCAGGAACTTTTGAGTTTAGTAAAATCATTTATATACACCAGGGAGGGTATTTACAGTGTAATACTGATCCCAAAGGAACTTCCAGGGAATGCGGGAGAGAAATGAGAACATCCCAACACACAGGAGTCAAATGTGGCATGGGGGGGACAGACTGGGGAGGTCCAGAATTAAAACCAGGAGGAACAACAGCAAAACTTTGACACGGTGCTATTTCCAACCAAAACCTCCATCACCCAGTCAAGGGTCTTCTAATTATTAATATCATATAAAAGCATAAAAGAATCAACAACAGGAGAAGTCACAGACACATCCGATTTTGAAAAGGTCAAATGATTTCAGAGATTTTTTTCTTCACTTAAATAAAATTCTAAAAAAACCCAAAAAACCAAAACAAATAAAAACCTGCAGAGCTTTCCCACATCTTTTTAGTGTTTGTACACACAACCCCTCCAGCTCCAGATATTTACAATATTCACAGTCTGCCATAAAGGATCAGTAGACTAATGACCCAGTAAAACCTTATAAACCAAGACATTTGTGTCAATGAAAAATAAACTAAACATGGGAAGGGGAAAGTAAAATGCTACTTTAAAATATGAAAATTAATTCATTAAAATGTATTTGACTTTGAAATGTAAAACTTAACTTTTCAGAGTCAAAAACAAAATCAATTTTCTCATAGAAATAAAACCATTTGACCTTGAATCTTCAAATTGTGGTTTCTTACTCTGCCCTTCCTCCCTCTGCTTCACATCAGCCCTTTCTTATTTATCCCAGACAAGAAAATTTAGAGTAAATCCATAAAACACAGTTCCTTCTGCCGAAAGCCCAGCACTGACCTGAACCTGATCCATCTTCCTGCCAACTTCTGGCTCCCAAAAAACTCCTTGGAGGGGCAGAGCCACAAAGTGCCTGTGGAGGGAAAGTTCTTGCAGTCCTGTTCAGACACAGGTGATTTCCTTGGTTCTTTCTCTACTTGTTACACTTAAAAATTTCAATTTCCCAGGGAAAAAACCCACAGACTTCAAGTTAAAAACGAAACCACCTCTCACATTTCAAGATTCATGTGGATGCTGACATGACCCAGAATTAGAGCAAGGACAGAAATGAACATTGAAATGAACATTACAAGGCTTTGAAGTCGCTGGGACAACCAAGAAATGACAAATACTGTTTTTTCCTGTTAATTCTCTTCAGTTTTCATGGACAGGTCAGTGCACAGACCCCCCAGGTACAACCCTGGCACTCAAACACTCCCTGTTCCTGCAGCCAAAGCCAAACAGGGACTGTTCTTCCTCTACAATACATCAGGCTTTGGAAAACTCAGTTAAACAGGATCAAAGGAAAGCTGACAAGGTGCTGACAGAGAAGGGGAAATGAAGAGTCTCCTCCAGGTAGGAAAACTAAATCACCCTTTACAAAATCACATAGAAAGTCAGACACTGCTTTGCCATCAATTAAAAGGAATCTGGTGTAGAAGAGACAACAAAGAACTGCCCTA
The DNA here is from genome assembly GCA_013396735.1 of Grallaria varia. Lineage (NCBI taxonomy): Eukaryota > Metazoa > Chordata > Aves > Passeriformes > Formicariidae > Grallaria > Grallaria varia. The sequence goes on along the minus strand of VWZG01013280.1, from coordinate 38,835 downwards.
AGAGAGAATTTGGGGGTTCATGGCTCAGGTTTGTTGGTGTAAACCCAAAAGGGAGGAGCTCTGAAATCCAATGTTCCAAGTTGTGCCTTGTAGCCCTGAATTGGCACTTCGGTGCAGCCCAAACTCGGTGTCTGCACAGGTTTGGTACCAAAATATCTCTATAAAAAGCCTCCACCCGGTCCTGAAAGAAAGAAAGAAAGAAAAGCAGCCAAAAAGGTAGAAAACTAGAAATATGTACAGATTCTGTCCAGTTTGCTTCGGTAAGGTTAAAAAAAAGCAGCTTTTGGAGCTGACAATCCAGCCTGGTGTGGAACCTGCCCTGCTGAGGCAGCACAAGGACAGGGGGAAGGAGCAGCCCTGCAGTTGTGGCTCCCCCAAAAAGGAGCTCAAAGGCATCAGAGAAATGGCAATTTGGGCTCTGGAGGGGACATGGGACACGGATCCCTGGGAGGTTCCCACAGCAGCACTGGGACCCCGGCCCAGAGAATCCCTCAAACCAGAGGAAGGGTCTGAAACCAAGAGTTGGATCTCCCAGGAAGGAAAAAAAATGGGAATACAGGGATGGATCACACAGAGCTGGGGGGGACTGAAGGAAACTCCCCCCACGCCGGGGTCTGTCCAGGGCAGATCCCATCATGGAAACAAAACTCATAGGAAGAACTCAAACAATCTTCTGTTCTGCTGTTGGACAAGGAGAGAAAGAGAAGAGTTTTATGCTGAATTCAGCCTTAACAAAGGTCTGAGGCAGGTAAGGAAGGAGAAAGAGAGAAGGTCTGAAGGGAAGAGGCAAAAAGAGGAGAGTTACTGCTCAGAACTGAAAATTCCAGCAAGCACAAGGACCCAGACCCCTGGGCAAGGCCAAGGGGGCTCTCAGGGCACCAAAATAACTGAGGGCTATTTCGTTTAGTTGCCTCTACCTAAAGACTCAGGATTGAGGTGCCAAAAGGAGCTGTGAATTTGTGTTTCAGTACTCACTGAGCAGGGGGTTAACTTGGCTCCTGTTCTCACACAGTCACTGCAGAGCTGGATGGGGCACGTGGAAGCAGCTCCTGCAACTGGTTATCAGCAAAAAGAATGGTCTTTAACAATCTCATCCAGCCCTTTGGGGGCCCTCATGATTAACAGTACTTAAGTGATCAGAAAGACCTCAAGGAACTGAGTCTTAAAAAAATATTACAGTACCAATGATTTCTTTTTTTTTCTGTATCTACAACTATACAGCATTTTCAAGCAGTATGGAAATTTAATGAAATAATTATGATTTATTAATTTACATAAAAATACTTTTTACAGTTAAAGAATAAATCTTAAATGGTAAAAAAAATAAGATTAAGAAGCTCCAGCTATTGAGAGTCGTGGGAGTTTGTTTGCTCTTCGATGACTTGTTTGACTATTTCTGCCAGTTTTAGTCGATCCACTTTGTCTGTGAATCCTCTGCCTGGAAGGGAAAAACAGGGAATCAGGTGCTGGGAAAGAGATCCTGGCTTAAAATCCACAAACTCGGAGCAAGGCAACCAAAAGGAGTGGCAGTTCTGCTGGAAAACAGAGCACTTGAAGACCTGAATTCAACCCAACCAAGCAGAAGAGGGGGAGGGAAGAGGCACAACCAACCTCTGCCCTCTCTGCCCCTGGGGCTGCCCCTTCTGCTCCCTGGGGCTGTCCCCTTTGCCCCCTGGGGCTGCCCACGAGCCCCCCGAGGTGACTGTCCTGGGTCAGGGCCGTTCCCCACCCTGGGCAAGCCCAGGAGATGTTGTGTGACAGGGAGGAGGGCAGTGGGAACAAACAGCTGGGAGAAACCAACTCAAAGCAGCTGAAGAGGTTCCTAAAGGGACCATAAAATCACAGAATTGTGGAATGGTTTGGGTTGGGAGGGACCTTAAAGCTCATCCTGTTCCAACCTCCTCAGGCAGGGACACCTTCCACCATCCCAGGCTGCTCCAACCTGGCCTTGGACACTCCCAGGGAGCCAGGGGCAGCCACAGCTCCTCTGGGCACCCTGTGCCAGGGCCTGCCCACCCTCACAGGCCAGAGTTTCTTCCCAGTATCCCACCTAAGCCTGCTCTCTGGCAGTGGGAAGCCATTCCCCCTTTTCCATGCTGATCCACCCCCGCTGTTCCATCCCCAGGCGACTCTGAAAACCCAACCCTGCCCCTCCAACAATGCACAACTTTCCCCCTGTTTTGGGAATGCCCGTTCTGGCAGGAGGCCTGAAGCACTGGGAGCCCTAAAGCAGCTCCAATCCAGGAGATCTGGGGTTGTTCCCACATCAGGGGGTCTCTGCTCCCCGTTCCCCGTGGAGAAGGGAAGTGGCTCCTCACCGTTCCAGCTGAAGCTCTGCAGGGTGTCCCGCAGCAACTTGCACTCCCGGTTGTACTTCCAGGCCTCCTGCATCACCTCGTTCAGCTTCTCATCCTCGTTCTCTCCTGTTGGGGAACATGCAGAGAGCACTGGGAAGGTTTGGCCTCAGCCAGGGCTGGGCAGTTGTTCCTCCTCTCCCCACGCACACGGGGAAATGCGCTCGGAGCGGCCGCCCCAAATCACAGAATCATAGAATTGATTGGGTTGGAAAAGACCTCTGAGATCATCAAGTCCAACCCTTGGTCCAACTCCAGTCCATTTACTAGATCATGGCTCTCAGTGCCACGTCCAATCTCAGTTTAAAAACCTCCAGGGACAGTGAATCCACCCCCTCTCTGGGCAGGCCGTTCCAATGCCTGACCACTCTCTCTGGAAAGAATTTTTTTCTAATATCCAACTAAAATTTCCCCTGGCAGAGCTGAAGCCCCCTTGTCCTATTGCTGAGTGCCTGGGAGAAGAGACCAACCCCCACCTGGCTATAACCTCCCTTCAGGGAGTTCTAGAGAGTGAGGAGGTCACCTCTGAGTCTCCTCTTCTCCAGACTAAACATCCCCAGCTCAAGAGTGGCCAGGAGGGCAGTTTGGCCTGTCCTCCCTCCCCACTGAGCCCACACCAGTGCCTGGGGCTGGGGCAGAAGTGGCAACCCTTACCAGCCTGGGGCAGAATGCACTGGGCAATCACGTCCCGCAGCTTCTCCAGGGCCACGTTGGAGTCGCCGCTCCCGTTCTCCGGGTCGTGGATGTAAACCCCATCCTTTGGCTTGGTGCTGTGCAGCAACAAGGAGGGCACGGTTAGAGCCTGGGCACGGCTCAGGTTCCTTACCCAGGGCATGACTGCACCAGGAAAACACAGTCCTGCCCTCCCTGCGGAGCTGGGAGAGGCTCAGCAGTCACTGGAGCTATTGCCCTTCAGCACGACACCATTTGACATGTGAAGAAAGGCAAATATTCCTTTGAGTTGGTTAAAGTCAGCCCTAAAGTGTGTTATTCTATTTTTCAGATTCACTTGAACAGAGACTATCTGACTTTTTCAGTAAATAAATGCCAAGATGACAGAAAAAGATCCTGGAATTCTTTCTCCCCGTTTGCCTCCCACCTTGCCACAAGGGATCTGCTCTGCCTCTGGGTAATGCAGGGACAGGATCCAGCCCCTCCTGCCCTCAGGGGCACATCTTGGGGTCCCCCCAGTGACTCCAACCGCCCCCAGAGTGGGACCAGCTCGGGGCTGGGTCTGGGACGGGTCCCCAGCGTGGTGCAGCCCCCCGGGTGTGCCCCTCCAAGCCCAGCTTTACCCACCCCAGCAGTTTCCGCTTGCGCAGGATGGGGTTGTTCACGGAGTGAAGGGGTTTCAGGCTCACTTTCAGGTCCTGGATCCTCATGTTTGCCAGCTGTTCTGCATGGGCCTGTTGGATCCCTGCAACCATGGCCTGCAAGGAGAGCAGCTGCACTTGAGGGGCTCAGTGAAGTCAGAGCAACACGAGCACAGTGTTGGCCACGGGGGGGAAAAAAAGCACCAAACTGGTTTGGAGATGTGTGACAAAAATCAGGTTTGCATTGGGCAGGACAGGGGGAGAGCTGTGTGATAACAAATCCCAACCTCCCAGGGGGGAACAGCACAAAGGATCATCCCTACAGCTCATGTTGCCCAGATCTGAGGGGTGGGTGAACTCCTCTTTGAGCTTAAAGCAAACAAGGACAGAGGTCACAGTAGGGGTCTGAAACAGCAGAAAAAAGAGCAAAGATGCCTCTTCCCCTGCCACGCTCTGCCCCTCAGCACAAGGCTGTTCAAACACCAGTCCTGGAAAGTCTCCTCCAAGCCCAGATTTCACATTTGATTCCCATTTTCTCTGTTTCCACTTTCTTACAGAGACCTCAGGCCCTCCTGAAGGAAACACTCCAGCCAACCCTGAGCTTTCCTGCCCCTGTGCAATATCCCTGACAGAGTATCTGCTGTCCCCAAGGGGTCAGACCTTGTCCATCATCAGCTGGGCAGAGGGCAGGATGTTGTCCAGGGCCTCCGTGGAGTTGAGCCAGGGATGGTCCAACACCCCCTCGATGGTCAGCCTTTCCTCAGGTTTGACCTTCAGCAGCCTGGGAGGGGAAAAACAACCCATCAAGGGGGTTTGTTGATTTACAGAGCCCTGAACAATCTCTGGGCACTGCAGGGGCCAAAGAAGGGCTCGGCCACAGCTCAAAGTGCCCCCAGAGCAGCCTGAGCTTGTCCCAGGCTCTCTGAGCCCTGCTGGGGTTTCATTGAACGCTGGCACAGCCCAGCCAGGTGAATTCAGGGGAAAGGAAAGGTGCTGGAGGGCCATTTCAGGAATATCTGCGTGTTCTCAGGTTAGAAATTGCCTCCCAGCTGAGCTGGAAACGATCCAGACCCACCCTCTCTGGAATGCCCTTCTAGAGCTCATCCCTGAACGTGACAGAAAATCTGTCAGCTGTCTGAGCTGCAGACAGCGTGGAAAAGGAATCCCTTTGGGATTAACACCCTTCCAAGGGACTCTTCAACCTTTTAATACAGGAGAGAGCAACCAAAGCTCCCCCGTGGGACTCACTTCCGCACGATGTCCTTGGCCATCTCCGAGATCTGGCTCCACTCCTCCTCGGGGAACTCAAAGCTTCCCGTCATGATCTTCTTCCTCATGTCCTTCGGGATGGTCCTGCTGTGGTGTTTGGAGTAGAACGGGGGGTACCCACACAGCATCACGTAGATGATGACACCCAGGGACCACAGGTCACAGCTCTGGAACGGGACAGCAGCGCTGCCGGGCTATCCTCTGGGATCCCCACAGATTCCCACAGGGATCAGACACACAGGATTTCCCCCCCAGGACATCTGTTATTCACTGAGCTCTTTAAGCCAATCTCAGGTGGCTCTGGAAGCCTAAATTTCTGTTCAGGTACTGAAGTTTTCATTGTTTTTCCATTACCTGGAGATCATTTCTGATTAAACCAAAGGGACTTTAGGCCTGGAAGCAGGGAATGTGTCCAGATCCTTCCTGGATGTGGTTCTCAGACTGGTCCAAGAGCTGATCCCCTCCAGCCATGCCCTAAACACTCCTACTGACCCAACCCACACCCACCTTCAAACCCCTAAATGACCCATGGCAACGGGATCCCTGACACATCCCAAATCCCAGGGCTCCAGGGATGAGAGAGGGCACTGAAACCACAGTCTCCAGGAGTTCCCAGAGGAGTGTCTGCCATCCCTCACTGGGGACACTCTGCCACCACCACGCCAAGGCTGCAGCAGCAGCTGGGGCTGCCCACGGCCACACAAGGAAACAGGGGGCATTTCCCAGAAGATCCCAGATCCAGGGCAGGTTCCCCCACAGCTGCCTGGATAAAACCAGCTCCTGCACATCCAGAAACTCTGGGTGACAGCAGGAAGAGGCTCCCCCTGGGGATGAAGGAGCTCCCTCCCCCCTGATCTCACTGCAGCAGCATCACTCTGCTCCCCCCAACATCTTTGCCTACTCAGTGCCCCTGAACAGTGGCTGTGTGTTTGCCCTTTAATTAGAGGGTCACTAATTGGGCCTGGACTCAGTGTGCACGTCACTCTTCACCCTGGCAGAAGACACTGAGAGGCAGCAGCACTTTGTGCATCCCTTCCAAAGCAGAGATCATTATTATTATCTCCTCCTCTGCCTCTCCAGTGAGTGAAACCTGCTCTGAACCTCCCATTCAAGGAGAAATCCCCCTGCCAGCCTGGTCCCTCCTTCAGGGCAGCCCCAGGAGCCACACTCTGGAGCACCAGCCCCTTCCCACAGCTGCAAACCCACCAACGTGCCCTTTTTTCCTGCTGTTTCCTGCAGGTCCTGCCTTTCCTTGGCGTGAGATATTTGGCTTTTTAGCTGAGTTCCTGTCACAGACCAGCACAAACCAATTGCTGCTCTAAGGGAGTGATTTCAGGGCAATAAACTTTATTGCCTGGGCTGATAAACTGTGCCTAGAGACTTCTCCAGGGTGGGGAGACACTTTAAAGGCACAGCTGCCACGTACCTTGTTGTAGGTGTAGGGTGTTGGAGAGGTGGGGATGATACCAGACTTTTCTTTCTGGTGTCTTCTTTGTGCCTCCAATACCTGAGAGGGGAAAAAAACCAAAGCAAAATCCATCTCATCTACAGGCACAAAGATTCCTGCTGTTTCCCACTTATTACCAAAGGCTCTACCAAACCCAAAATTTCCTTCCTGTAAAAAACTGGAACTTTTTTCATTCAGCTGAAAGATTTTGCTGCTTTGAATGGAATGAATCAGTTTTGCCTGAATTAAAGCAGCTGCTCCCAACCTCCAACACCTCCAGGCCTGGAATTAGAACCTAAAGGGTGTTTGGAGCTCCAAAGGTGCCCCTTTTTGTTTCTCCCAGGAACAAACCACACCAAGTTTGTCCCTGGGTGTTTGGGTCTCCAGAAGCCCCAGGAGGCTCCAGCTGAGGAGGCACTTTCAGGCCCTGAGCTGCTCTTGCCAGTGATTAAAGGCTCTGCCATGCCCAGCCCTGCAATTAAAGATCCATCTGCACTTTTCATTATCTTCACACAAAGGACAAAGGAGAGTGGGGAAAGCAGCTCTACAAAGGGCAGCCTGTGTGCAATGACAGGTGATCTCTTCATGCCAAAGGGGCCCTTTGTGAGCCCCTTCAGACCTTTTAGTTCCACCACGGACCTTTCTGCTGGGATCCTGGCTGGGCCAGAGCTGGAAGGAGCATGGGAATGCAGGGATTTCTCCAGAGCAGCTGCTTTAATGCAGTTAAAGGCCAGTGGGCAAGCCCTGCCTCCCCATCCCCTGCTGCCACCAACAGGCCCCTGTGACACTCCAGCTCCAGAGGTGCCCTGATATCCAAGATTCCCATGCCCAGAGCTCCTCAGCAGGACAGCAAAGGCTTTTCCAGAGCCGTGGTTCTGAAGGAACAGAGAAATGATTCCCCTCTGGCCAGAAGTGGGATTTTGTTACCTGAGGTGCTACGTAATACGGAGTGAACTGCGGTGTCATCAAGTCACCTTGGTCTACTTTGGCAAATCCAAAGTCACACAATTTCACAGGAGCATCCTGGAACAAGGAGAAGAGGCTTTGTCCCACAACATTCCAAGACAGCAGCTCTCCCAACACCTCACCCTTGTCACACGTACCCCTCGCTGGGATTGACACCCTCACGTCCCACCAAGCCAAAAGGACACAAAGTGATCTTTCAAACAAGCACTTTTGCTTTCCTGGGTGCTCTGGGTTGGGAAATTTGAGACTGGAAGTTGGAAAAGTGAGATTTGTAAAGCACTGAGCACATTCTAGGGGGGGTCACTGCATATCCAGAGTGGTTCTGAGCAGGAAAAAGAACCAAGGAGGTGCTTGGATCTCTCAAAGTCCCTCCAATCCATGTCAGGACATCCTGATACATGCCAGGGTCTTCTCCAAAGCAACTGGAGCCTGTGTGGAGGTGGAGAACCTGCCTCATATCAAGCAGGCTGTGCCCCAAGGGCAGCAGAGAATGCACAAGCACACAGTCCACAAAGGTGACTCAGTTTTGTCCCCATTAATGTCACCTTACGACCATTCTGAAAATCCCCATGGAGCCATTTTATGCCTTTTGGCAGCAAGGAAGGAATTCCAAGAGCTTGTCTTACCAGAGAGTTATCCTTGAAGAGGAGATTCTCAGGCTTGAGGTCTCTGTGTGCAATGTTCAGGGAGTGGCAATGCTGCAAAGCCAAAGCTATCTGCAAACGGGCACAGGGATTGAATCAGCACCAGGCACAAACTCCTGCCTCAGCCTGGGCATCCCTTCAGCTCCACAAAGGGCATTTCCAACCCAGCTCAGAGCCCAGACCTCCCCACTGCACTGGGGCGCAAGTGTGAGCTCAGCCAGGCCTGACCTCGGGGTCCTGGCTGGGGCACAAACCCCTCCAGGGCCTCTTCATGAGCCCCCTAAGCAAAGGGAAAACAAAAGCCAGGTCGGGCTGGTGGCATTTCTGCATTTTAAATGCAAATTATTTCAAATGCAGCATTCGGGAGAGAGCTGTGCAGGGGGACAGGGGAGGGGACAGTACAGACAACAGGCACTGAAGGGGCACGTTCCTTGTTCTCCTCAAGGAAGGGCAGGACTTCCACAAAACCAACTCCAAAGTCCAGCTTGGAAACCACTGGTGGGCCAAAAAGGGGAGAGAAAAGCCAAGTTTGGGACACGTTCCCAACTGGAATCAAACGGGAGCCACGAGAGCCCTGGGGGTGCTGCTGGAGGCAACACTTGGAGGGCAACAGAGCAGGAAAAAAGGTTCTCTTTGAGGTGAGGAAAAGCCCTGCCAGGGACAGCAGAGCCAGAGAACCTTCACATTCCTCCTCATTTCCTACTGCACTGCTGGGTGATGAAGCAGAGGGATTGTTTTCCCGAGGCCTTTTCTCCCCGGGGGGATTCTTTCCCCGAGGTCTTTCCCTCCCTCCCTCCCCATTGCCAGCCCAGGGAATTGCCCGTGTCCAGCCATTCCCCCTGGTGGGATTGTCCCCTCGGGAGCACTTGCCTGCTTTGTCACTTGGCTGGCTTGCTTCTCCGTAAAGTGCCGGTGCTGGCTGATCCTGTGGAAGAGCTCTCCCCCCTCCATCATCTCCATGACAATGAGGAGCCGAGCCCTGGGCAGAAGGATTGCAGTTTGCCCCCCATTAAAAACCAGGAAAAAATAACTTTAAACAGAATTTCTAAGCCAACAAAGCACATTCTACACTTGGGGACAGGCCAAGACACAAACACTTGTTGCTTTGCTCCCTTGATTTTGCTCCCTGGTTTTGGTTCCTTAGTTTTGGTTCCTTCCAGGTGAAGTGGACAAAGTGCAGGGCTCTCCTGGCTCCCAGCACTCAGGGAATGTCACCCAGCACCCTCCAGTGTGCTCCTGCTGATGGAACCATGTCCACACGGATGCATCCAGACCCAAGAAGCCATGTGGGCACATCCAGGGGTAACTCTGCCCTCATGGAGAAGGTGCTCTTGGGGCTGGATGCTCTATTGAACCCCGTTATTTTAATTTATTGCCATACTTATTAAGGAATAATTAGGAAACATGGAGAACAGGATTGCTGGATCCTTGAGGAATTACCTCCTAGTTGTCCCCCCACAGCAGAATCAGATACATCAGAGACCAGGACAGGTCTCAGCTCTTTTGTTCTCCCATCCTTGATGTTTTTCCTCAATTAATATCCAATCTGAAGCCAATATTTTTATCCCAAGGGGCACTAAAGCATGAAAAAAATCAGTCTGCTCCATGTTTTTCTGTTTTTCTCTATTTATATTAAGAGTTTCCAGGGCTGAATTCAGTATTTTTGGAGACAATTCTTTCCCTCACACAGCACAGACACCACAGAGTGAATCAATGAGAGAACTCAGAAATGGAGATGCACTAAAACAGGAGGGGAAAGGATCCAAATTCATTTAAATATTCACAGCCAGGGGAAAAGCAGGAGTTGCTTGTTCTGGAGAATAAACACGGCATTAAATATGACATCTGGGAGCCCCTATAAATAATAGTAATTTTTGGGATGGGGCACCTCCACCCCAGGGCTGCCCGTGGAGCGCTGTGGGAACCTTACCTGGGGCTGGACTCGTGTGGGAACTGCACACTGTTGGCAAACACCTCGACAACCCGCACGATGTTGGGGTGCGTGGCACACATCATGTGCAGGCGGACCTGGGGGCAGGGAGGCTGTCACTGCCCGGGCACTGCTGCCCCCAAGCACCCCCTAGCCCTGCCCCACAGCACCCAGAGCACCCCCAGCCCTGCCCAGAGCACCCCCAGCACCCCCCAGCCCTGCCCCACAGCACCCAGAGC
>VWZG01013280.1:62-23032 GCA_013396735.1 Grallaria varia | reverse complement strand
GAGACAGCGGAAATTGGGGCACGGGGGCCCCGCCGGGTCACGGAGGGCCGTGCGAAGTCTCGCGAGATCTCGGCGCGCCCGGGGGCGAGGAGAAGGAAGGGGCGCCCTCAGGGGCCGTGCGGCGCGAAATCTCGCGAGATCTGAGGCCGCCCGCCGGGCTCTGAGGGGCCGCGCGGCGCGAAGTCTCGCGAGATCTCGGGAGGGGGGCAATGGCCGCTGGCGGCGCCGTGAGGGGGGACAGAGGGAAGGACCCCCCCCGAGCCAGCCCTGTCCCCTCACAGCCCCCCTGCCCCTCCATGGAGGTGTCTCCCAGCCCCCCGCACGCCTTCCGGTGCTCTGGTAGCTGTGCCCGCCCCGCAGGTGTAGGAGTTTCTTTAAGGCAGCGCAAGGACAGTGGGAAGGGCGGAGAGGCAGCGAAAGGCCTCCAAAAGCGCTCGCTGCTGCAGGGATTTGTGTGCACAAGCCTCCAGCAAAGGTAGGGTTGGCTGCGCTAAGACAGGAGTCTTCACGGGGCGCGATTTGAGGAGAAGGAGGGAACAAAACACTTTCACCTCAGGGGTTTCCCTTCCCACCGAGTTCACACAGGACATACATAGTTCTAGTTTTATAGGACAAGGAGGATAGAGCCAGCTCTGTAGGCCAACTAAGGAGAGTTATTTTGTATAAACCCTCTCAGACTAACCAAGCATTTCAGTTACTTCTTGGGGCTGTAAAAGTGTATTTATCAGATCCAGATGGACAGATCACACCCATCTCATGTGGGTGATTGCACCTGAACTGTACCCAAAACATACCCAAAATAACCCATCTCATGTTACTGCTCGACTGACTTTATTTGGTATTTTAAAAAGATAAAGCCAAGTAATGTTGCTTTTTTTAACAAAAGCTCCTTCAAACACCACCTAAAAAAAGATTCTCTTAGTGTGGAGTTACGTTATTTTTGCACCTAAATTTTGTGTGTTAAAGAGGTTTTGCTGCTTTGTGTCTCCTGAAGCTGCAGAAATGTCTCCAGGTTCCTGGAGAGGCTGCTGCCCTCCCTTAGGAGTTTTTCTGGGGAATCTTGATTGTCACCTAGAAGAAAGAAAAGAAATGTCACGAGTTGTTTTTTTTCTGGAGGCAGGATCGGGTGAAAGCACTGGGGAGGCAGCAGGAGAGGACAGGGAGGGGTGTGGAGACAGAGGGCCAATCTCGAGGGCTGGCTCACAGTTCTGCTTTCAAGCAGCAGGAGGAAGAAGTGCAGCTCAGCAGAGGGTTGGGAAGGCCCTGCCCACGGGGACACTCACGTTTTTCACCTCCACGTAGGCCTCCAGCCCGTACTCTCCCAGCTCTCGCCCGTTCCCTGAGGCTTTGTAGCCCCCAAAGGGGGCCTGGGCACCAAACACGTCGTAGCAGTTGATCCTGGAATGGGAACCAAGCACCTGTAGCTCAGAAAGCCTTCCTGGAAGAGCCCTTTGGCTGCAGGTGGACACCTGAGCTGTTTGCAGGAGAGGGAGGGTGGAGCTTCCCTGCAGGATTTGTGTGTTTGCCAGTTCTCGGAGCCAACAGAAATAATCAATCCCAGAGAAAATCCTGGAATCCTTCCCACTGCCCCAGTGGTGCCCTCACCACCCTCTGAGCACAGGCACCAGAGGCATTGACTTGGTCCCTCAGTGCCAATTAAAGTGAAAAAATACAGACAGTGAGACCCTGGATCTCCAAAACCTTGTGCTAGAGCAGGAAGCTGGTGCTGAAGTGCTGGCTTTGGCACAGCCTTCAGCTCAGAGCACACTGGAACATCCTCTGCAGCAGCCAAATCCATGCTCTGTGATCCCAATCCCAGCACTGCTGGCACTCGGGGCCTGCAGCACTTGCTGCCATTGCCAGCACTTCCCCTATCCCATTCCTTAATTCAAAGTGGGAATGTGGAAACTTCACATAAATCCTAGAATCCCAGGATGGTTTGGTTTGGGAGGGACCTCAAAGCCCATCCAGTCCAGCTCCTGCCATGGGCAGGGACACCTTCCACTAGCCCAGGTTGCTCCAAGCCCCATCCAACCTGGCCCTGGACACTTCCAGGGATGGGGCAGCCATCCTGTGCCATGGCCTGCTCACCCTCACAGGGCACAATTCCTTCCCATTATCCCATCTCACCCTACCCTCTGGCAGTGGGAAGCCATTCTCCTTATCCTCTCCCTCCATCCCTTGTCCCCAGTCCCTCTCCAGCTCTCCTGGAGCCCCTTTAGGCACTGGAAGGGGCTCTCAGGTCTTTCTGGAGCCTTCTCTTCTCCAAGTGAACCCCCCCCAGCTCTCCCAGCCTGGCTCCATAGGAGAGATGCTCCAGTCTAAATATATATATATATATATATATGTAAATATACCTAAATTTTTCCCAGTTACCATTACAACTGAAGGTGTGACATTACATTCAGTGAAGTGCTTTGGATTCAAAGGAGAAAAATTGTATCCAAAGGGGAGACAGGTTATCAAAGGACAAGCCTCCTGGGCAGGTGCCAGCAGCTTCAGGAGGAGGCAGAGGGGGCTCACCAGACTGTCCCAGCCCGCAGGCTCTGGGACACGTAGTTGGCCTTGTCCAGGTCCCTGGTGAACACGGCGGCTGCCAGCCCGTACTTGGAGTCGTTGGCTCTCTCGATGACCTCCTCGAGGGTTTTGAACTTCAGGATCTGCATGACCGGCCCAAAGATCTGCAACATCCAAGCAGAGTGTGTGGAAATCGGTGTGAGCTGGTCCCGGCGTGGTGCTGGAGCTGTGCATTGTGTCACAAGTCACACAGGACATGAAATTCAGATGTCACTTCCCCTGCTGCAGAGGCTGGGGATGTAATCAGAGGGGGGATAACGTAACCCTAGGAAGAGTTTCACAGTTCATGAACCCCAGTGCCTGTAAACCTGGCGGGGTTTGCACCAGAGGGGGCAGAGTGACCCGGAATGAGAAGGTGAGGGCCAGGAAGGTGCTGCAGGACTCACCTCCTCCCTGGCAATGGTCATGTTGTCCTGCACGTCCCCAAAGACAGTGGGCTGGATGAAGTAGCCCCTGTCTGCAGCGGGGTTGCCACCACACAGCAGTTTGGCCCCTTCCCTCTTCCCAGTGCTGATGTAACCCAGGATCTTCTTGAACTGCTCTTCATCCACCTAAGAGCCGTGGGGACACACATCAGCTCCACCTCCACCGGGCAGAAAACAGGCTCCTCTCTGACCTGCTGTGCTCCAGCAGCTCCTCATCCCCACAGAATCCCCAGCCAGCTTCAAAGGGATCGTTTTTGACTGCCAGCCCCAAGGGGAGGCTTTGGAATCATCAGAGTGGTTAATTAACTTTTCCCCCCTGCACAAGCACGGAGATAACAGGCACAGTTCAAAGGAGGTTAATCAAAAGACTGAAGGATAATTCCATTCTAATCTAGTGACACACAGCAACTCGAGATTGGGGCTGTGCCATGAGACAACATCTGAGGGCATGTCCTGCTCTTACCTGTGGCCCCTGCTCAGTTTTAAAGTCGAAGGGGTTTCCAACCACCCTGGCCTTGGCCTTCTCAACACTCCTCTCCACAAACTCATTGTAAATGTCCTCCTGGACATATGTCCGGGAGCCCGCACAGCAGCACTGCCCTTGGTTGAAGAACAGGGCAAAGTGGGCTTGATCCACCGCCCAGTCCACTAAGATTGGGGAGAGGAGAGAAAACAAATCAGCAAATAAACTTTGTGTGGGTTGGTATGGCAGCAGTTACATACACATTTAATTCTTATGAGGGTCTGTTGAACCACCCCAGACTAAAGAAAAATATCTGATTACAGTTCTCATTTGAAATTATCAGGTATTAAACACAAGTTATTTGAGATCTATAAGAACTTCCTTCCTCACTGCCATATAAAAGCACATTTGTTGGTTCATCAAGACCAAAAAACGAGTCTGTATACAAGAGATGAGGGACTTGCTAAGTGTAAGGAGGAGTGGTGTGCTCCAAGGGAAAGACAAGTGAAACCAAAATTGGAGCAAAGACTAGGGGAAGAGACTGAAACAACAGTCTGTTGATAACTGAACTTCAGAGCACTGGGAAAAAAAGTGGGAGTGGAGCAGGAGTGATACAAAGAGCAGAGAGTTCCCTGGGTGAGACCAGCCCGGGGCTGTCAGGGCTGGGGCTGCACCCAACACAGCAGAGCTTTGCTTTCCCTTCCCCTCCAGCTCTGCCTGCAGAAAGCCAAGCTAAGAGGCACAGATCAAACGCAGCCCAGCAGGCACTCACTGTCTGCATCAGACAGGATGATGTTGGGGCTCTTCCCTCCAAGCTCCAGGGTGACCCTCTTCAGGTTACTCTCTGCTGCAGCTTTCTGGATCAGGTGCCCAACCTGCAGGAGAGAAGGGCAGGGACTGCAATTAATTCCTCCATCAGCAGGGCCTGGCAGGGCACTGGTTTTGCCCCTCAGTCAGCACTAAGAACAGTCCCCTCACTGGCAGGGCTGTAAGTCTGCCCAGTTCCACCCCCAGTAAGAAGCAGCTCAAGGGAAACAATGGAAAATATCCTAAGGAACAAAGTAAGAATGAAAGAGTCTTATGCAATGCACAAATAATGGCACACCCTGGAATCAGCTGTGTTTTTTAAAATGCAGTGTAGAAGGCACCTCTGGTATTTTGTACAGAAAGGGCAAACACCTCCAGTGTTTTATACAGCAGAGGTATTCCAGCAGGGAGATGTTCCCTGTATCACAAGGGCCAGAAGGTTAAGGTGCTCCCTTACCTCCGTGGAGCCGGTGAAAGCCACTTTATCTATGTCCATGTGGGAGGAGATGGCAGCCCCTGCAGTGGGCCCATAGCCAGGGATGATGTTCACCACACCTGGTGGGAATCCAGCCTGGCAATTCCCGGGAGACAGCAACGTTATTCCTTTTACACATCAAGGATTTCACCTCCACTCCTCTGTTAGTGACCCTCCCACCAGGAACTGCTTCACTTTCACAAATTCAAATTGCTCTGGAGTTTTAATGCTCAGTTTGCAATAGCCAGGACAACTCCTCTCCTCACCCCTATCCCATGAAGAGTTTGGAGCTATATGTACACACATACATATAGAGAGAGAGAGACAGATAGAGAGAGAGATGTTCACTGTCTAATCACCCTGGAGTTAGTTAACTGAACCTCAAAGAGTCCTTCTCTGATGAGGATTTACATCCTTTGCATACACATTTACAAGGACAAAAGGAGGTTTTTTTTGCTAATCAAATGCTAAGAGACCCAAGAGATCCAGCCTTTCTGCAGGGCACACAGCCCTTCCCTGTTCCTGTCACATGCTCTCTGCATCCCCACTGTGGCTGGAGCCCTCCCCGCTCAGCAGGGGATGGCAGCCCGGCCTTGGCACTCACCTCTTTGATCAGACTGGCCACGTAGAGGGCACTCAGGGGGGTTTGCTCTGCCACTTTCATCACCACCACGTTCCCAGTGGCCAGGGCAGGCCCCAGTTTCCATGCCTGCATCAGCAGCGGGAAGTTCCACTGAAAAACAAGGAGGGATTTGCTGTTCTGAACCAAAGCATTTCTCATCATCCAGGAAGAAACCAGTGAGCTTCACTCCGATCCACCTATGGAAGCAGTCCTGGATCTGCCCCAAGCTGGGGTTAAATGCTTTTTTTACATATTTTAATCAGCAGATACAAAGTACATTTTACTCAGCTCACAATCTGTACTCCCAGAGTGAGGTAAGAGCCCTCCCAGCCGGTGCAAGGCCAGCTTTGTTGACCGTGGGGAGGAAGCAGTGGTTAGCAACAGAGAGTAACTTCACTGTAACACTGACTCCTGGGAACGCTGCAGGAACTGTTGGTACCTTTCACTCACCGGGATTATCTGTCCACACACTCCCACTGGCTCATGTCTGGTGTAGCAGAAGAAGTCTCCGTCCAACGGGATGGTTTTCCCATGGAATTTATCTGACCAGCCTGCAAAGTATCTAGAAATAACAATGTTTGGGTCACTGAATTTAAAATACCAAGTTATTACAAAATAACAAGTGCCTCGTGAACAGAAAATAACAGCTACTTCCTCCAGCTATTGGCTTTCTTCCCTTTTTCAGTCGCTTCACCCAACACATCCCAGTGCAAGTGTATCCTGAACAGGGGACTTTAAGGATGGTCAGTAAATACAAATAATTCATCTCCCACTTTGGCCAGCACTTTGTATAACA
The DNA here is from genome assembly GCA_013396735.1 of Grallaria varia. Lineage (NCBI taxonomy): Eukaryota > Metazoa > Chordata > Aves > Passeriformes > Formicariidae > Grallaria > Grallaria varia. The sequence continues at coordinate 16,867 of VWZG01013280.1, read as the reverse complement.
AATTCTGTCATTGCTGTGCTGCAAGAGATCCCCACCGTTGGTGTGAGTCCTGTGTACGGCATGAGACAAATGTACAGTCAACAAAAATCCTTTGGAAGGTCACAGGAATTACAATTACCAAGGCGTTTGACACCCTGCTGTGGGCCAGATGAAACCACCAGTCAGATCCAGACCCCACAACCTCTGAATGGGAGGGCCTGGTCCTGCCCCTGCAGGGCACCTCACACCCACCTGAGACACTTGACCACCATGTCCAGGTCCACCAGGTAGGAGATGGCGTAGGGTTTGCCATTGTCCAGAGTTTCCAGAGCCTGCAAAACACAGCGGAAGGCGAGGGGGGAAAGCCAAGTGTACAGTTTGGTGCAGTTTGCACTCTGGGTCTGTCCTGCATGCCCACCCTTTGCCTCCAGCTCCGCGGAGTCACCTCCCCACCACGTGCAGCCCCGTCCCAGCGGGAGCCCTGGGGACAACACGCACCGCCAGGTACGCGCGGTCCCGCTCGATGAGGTCGGCGAGGCGGTTCAGCAGCTTCCCGCGGTGGGAAGCATCCATCCTCCTCCAGGGAGAGCCCAGCTGGAACGCCGCCTTGGCTGCCTTCACCGCCTTGTCCACATCTGCCTGCGAGGGAGGCCGGGAAGAGGGTGAGAAGGGAGACACCAGCCCACGCTCCCCCTCTCCAAACAGCTCCCTGCTCTCCAGGAGAACACACCCTCCCGCCTGATGGCACAGCAAGCTGCTGCTGAGGCCAGTCTTTGGAGGGGGAGAACCTGCAGCCTGGGCAGCTGCCCCACTGCAAGGCACCCATCAGCACACGGGCCACAGCCCCTGGGTGTGCCCTGTGACCACCAGCCCAGGCAGCACCACAGCGGCACAGCCCCAGCACACAGCACTGGACCCCACACAGCCTTCCCACCCAGGCTGCATCCGTGAGGAAGAGGGAGCAGCACTGGGAGGGAAGCAGAGGGTGCAAGAGCTGTGCAGCCACCACCTCCCCCCACATTCACTCTGTTAGTTCAGCTCTGGGGAGTGCAAATATCACCAAGTTATTTCTGCAGTGTCACCTGCTGGGTTAGTGTTTGCATCCTAGAAGCAGGCATGGAAAAAGCTCTGGAAGTGTGCTTTTGACACTCTTTCAGGATTCACTCTAAAGGAGCTTTTCCTTGATCAGAGATCTCTGAACCAGCATTCTGTCCTGTCAGGGCACTAGTTGGTTCTCTGTCCTGGCTTGCTGAAATGGTCTCGCCAGGACAAGCCAGGCTGACACAGAGAAGCAACAACAAAGGGTTTCCCTCACTCACCCTTCCCTTGGGGAACTCAGAGGAGTTTCCAGACTGTAGAAAGAACCCAAAACTGCTGGGAAACACCACCTCAGCTCTGCCACAGACTCCTAGCAGGGCCCTGCATAAGCAGGGCATGATTACATGACTATTCCCCACCAGTTCTGTTCTTAATTTTTAAATTTCCTAGGGCTAAGATTGGGCTCCCAGTGCACATGTGCAGCAGAAAGGGGCTGTGAGGGCAATCCTGACCTCCTGTGTCCCCTGCCACAGTGACTGTGTCTCACTGCCAGCACACAGGACCACAGAGGTTTCATCCCTGCTCCCAAACCTCCCAGCTGGCTCCACTGCACACCCCAGCTGTTCCTCTGTGCCCTTCCCTGTCCTGCCCTAGTGCTGGTACGGGCAAAGCCAGGTTTTGTTGAGAGCAGACAAGAACACAAGCAGCGTTCGATGTGGTGTTTGCATGCACAGCCCTCCTGGAGCTGCCCAGGTGAGAGGGGAGCTGTGCCTTCCTCTGCAACCCCTCTGGCCCTGCTCACCTGGAAAACAAACCCTGCTGCCCCAGCTCTTACCTTATCGCCCTCAGCCACCTGGCAGATGACTTCTCCCGTGGCTGGGTTGACAGTGGGGAAGGTTTTCTTGCTGACTGCATCGTGCCATTCGTTATTTATGAAAATCTGCAAAGCAAAAGCCAAGTAGAGCTGAGCCTTGGAGCCAGAGCCCGGTGAAATCGGGGAGAGCTTTGTTTGATGGCAGCTGAGGAGGCTGCTTAATTAAAAGGGCTTAACTTGACTCGTGTGGGCTCCAACCCTGCACCAATACGAAGGACATGTTTTAGCCTAAAAGCACACAACAGAAGGCACAGCCTCAAGTTGATAAAAGAATTCACAGCTCAGCAAACAGCATTGTGAATTGGAAGCAGTTCCCATCTTGGGAAGACTGCAGGACCTGGAAGCCTGGCTGGAGGTGTGCAGGGACATTGGGAAGCTCAGGAGACTGAGCAGTGGGAAAGTGCTCTAGGCACAGACAGTACAGTTCCTTGATCTTGTATACAGCACCAGAGCTTTTGCAGCATTTCTTACAGTCCTAAGGCTCTTTTCCAACCTAAATGATTCTAATATTTCCCCGATTACCCTATTTAGGCTCCCTGTGCAGTGTTCTGAAACAGAACCAGGTGCCAGCAGCAGCTTTGCACCAACTCTTTTCTTTCTCTCAGAGCGTGAATTTGTTTTTTTCAGGTCGGCGGCAAGAGCTCGAGTGCAAAGACCGCGGTGCTCGCCCGGACCTCGCCGAACACTCGGCCAAGCACGGCCGGCCTGTGACAAGGAGTGGAATTCCCTGGGAGAGGAACTGCCTTCCCCGGCACCTCGCAGGTGACTCCGGGCCGAGAGGCCAAACTCTGCCGAAACCAGCATAGCCAGGCACCCTCCCATGCCCTTCCCCAGCGCTTCCCCCGCGGGACGGGGACGGGGACAGAGCCCGAGGGTGACGGGACAGAGCCCGAGGGTGACGGGACAGCCCTCTGTGCCCTGCGGGGCCCGCAGGGAGCTTTTCCCCCGGGATTTCCCGCAGCACGAAACTCCGGGCCCGCATCTCCGGCTGCTCCGGCGTCGCACGGGGCTGTCCCTGCTCCGCACCCGGGACCGTCCCTGTCCCGCACCCGGGACCCCCCGGCCCGGTCCGGCCCTACCTTGTTGCAGGCGATGTCGGGGCGCGGGTTGGGCGCCGGGATGGGGGAGGCGGCGGCGGCCGAGAAGGGCGCCCGGAGCTGGGCCGGGCAGAGCCGGGAGCTGCGCAGCACCGCCCGCAACATGCTGAGCTGAGCCGAGCTGAGCCGAGCTGAGCCGAGCTGAGCTGAGCTGGGCCGGGCCCCGCTCCTGGGGGCGGCCCCGCACCGCCCACCTCGGCTCAGCCCACGGGGTTGGGTCCGGCGCGGCTCGGCTCAGCTCAGCCCACGGAGCTGGGGCCAGCTCAGCTCAGCTCGGCTCGGCTCGGCTCGACTCGACTCAGCCACACGGGGTTGGGTCCGGCACGGCACAGCTCGGCTCGGCTCCGCACACAAGGCTGGGTCCGGCTCAGCTCAGCTCAGCACACAGGGCTGGGTCCGGCTAAGCTCAGCTCAGCTCAGCACACAGGGCTGGGTCCGGCTCAGCTCAGCTCAGCACACAGGGCTGGGTCTGGCTCAGCTCAGCACACAGGGCTGGCGCTGGCTTGGCTCAGCTCAGCACACAGGGCTGGGTCCGGCACGGCTCAGCTCAGCACACAGGGCTGGCGCTGGCTTGGCTCAGCTCAGCACACAAGGCTGGGTCCGGCACGGCTCAGCTCAGCACACAGGGCTGGCGCTGGCTCGGCTCAGCTCAGCACACAGGGCTGGGTCCGGCACGGCTCAGCTCAGCACACAGGGCTGGCGCTGGCTTGGCTCAGCTCAGCACACAAGGCTGGGTCCGGCACGGCTCAGCTCAGCACACAGGGCTGGCGCTGGCTCGGCTCAGCTCAGCACACAGGGCTGGGTCCGGCACGGCTCAGCTCAGCACACAGGGCTGGCGCTGGCTTGGCTCAGCTCAGCACACAAGGCTGGGTCCGGCACGGCTCAGCTCAGCACACAGGGCTGGCGCTGGCTCGGCTCAGCTCAGCACACAGGGCTGGGTCCGGCACGGCTCAGCTCAGCACACAGGGCTGGCGCTGGCTTGGCTCAGCTCAGCACACAAGGCTGGGTCCGGCACGGCTCAGCTCAGCACACAGGGCTGGCGCTGGCTCGGCTCAGCTCAGCACACAGGGCTGGGTCCGGCACGGCTCAGCTCAGCACACAGGGCTGGCGCTGGCTCGGCTCAGCTCAGCACACAAGGCTGGGTCCGGCACGGCTCAGCTCAGCACACAGGGCTGGCGCTGGCTCGGCTCAGCTCAGTAGAACTGACTTGGCGTGACTTGGTTTGGATCAAAATGTATATAAACATATGTGTGTGTGTGTATAGCTCGTTTCAGGCAGCACAGTTTGGCTCAGCTCGGCCCGGCCCGGTCCTGTTTGGATCAGTTTGGCACAGCTCAGCTGGGCTCAGCACAGTTCAGCACCATGGGGGTTGGCTCAGCCCAGCTCGTTCAAATCAGGCTTGGTTTGGTGTTCCTGCAATGCCTCATCATTCTCCAGCACTGCCCCTGTCCTGTCCCTGTCCAGGGAATTTTGTGCAGGAAACAATGAGGAAAAAGCAGAGAGAAATCCAGAACCATCTCTGTTGTGCCGATCAGTTTTGTGGGAAGGTTGGGATGAGGGAGAAGCCGGGTCCTGGCCCATGGGTGCCACCACTGCGGTGCACACGGGGATCCACACAGCCAACAAAGCCAGCCAAGTGCTTCCACAACAGAGACTTACTCGGTGCATACAAATGAGAGGCTTTGTAAAACTGCTCCCAACAATGGCTAGAGGCCTTTTACCCTTGTTTGCTCAAGATGCCTTGTGCAACTTCAGTAGTGCAGATTCACTGCAGGGAGCAGAAGAGTGCTCAGGTTATCACCACTGTCACTGCAGAAGCCACAGACCAAAAACATCAAGTGTTTTTAACCTCCAAAAGAAACCTGTGGTATTACTCTCTGTCTGACTGCAACTCTGGCTTCTTCAGTGAGGGGTCTCTGAAAGGTTACAGAGATGGCTCTGCTTACTTACAGAGGCCAGAAAAATTGCAGAATATCTCAGCTCAGAAATAGTTTCTCCCATGGCCCTGGAAGACCCAGGATGCTGAAAGTCTTGCTGAAGATTCCCAGCATGTCCCTCAGGAGGGGAATATCAGCCCCTTGTGCAGGGATGAACCACACAGCCCAGAGAGGCACAATGCCTGCCCAAGGGTATCCAGCAGGACTCAGATTAGGCTGTGTGTGTATCCTGGATCAGCTGAAAGGAAATCCTCTTGGGCAGGATCTCCATTCTCATCCCTGTCTCCCCCATCCCCTAAGGGTGATGGATTCTCCAGACAGCAGGCCCTGAGCAGCCCTTTAGGAGATGGCACTTGCAAGGCCTGCTTGTTCCAACCTGTTCTCCCTGCTGTTACAGACCTGCATGTGTTAAACCACCTTGGGAGATGCCAGAGAGACCAGTTTTACCTGCAGAATTGTGCCTGTGTCTCCCAGAGGGAGCGGGTCAGGCTGTGTATCCACAGGGCACGTCACAGAGCTGACCTCCAGCTCAGGGCTAAGCTCCCATGTGTGTCCTGGCTGTGCCTTCTGCTGATCCCGGGATGGACAGTGGGGGACACTGAGCACTGCCCTGTGTTAATGCTCCTCCTGAGCCCCTTCCTCCTCCCCGGGGCTTGGCACACAGAGCCAGCAGCAGGAACCCCCCTGGATGGCACACCCAGCTCCCAGCCCTGCAGTGCCCGGCTGGGGATGAGCCTGAAAGATGAGACGAGATGGTGGGAGGTGCAGAATCAGGCGCCTGCAGAAACCATCCCCAGTGTATGGGCTGGGCAGATCCAGGCTCTGACTTGGGCTCCCTCCCCCTTCCACAGCATAGCCAAGTGCCTGAGGTCCAGGTGGAATTTCACACTGGTGTCAGGGAGAATCCACAGCTCAGGTTACTAGCTTCCCTATGCCCCATGGTCCTGTGGTAGAGTGGCCAGCATGGCCACCCCAGGGCTCCTCTGCAGCCCCCCTTGTGCCACTGAGGGCAGGGCTGTGGTGGTGACACTGGACAGATGGATGTGGCCTTGGGAAAGTGACCTGTGAGGTTGTGCCCACATTGGAGGAGCTGAAGAAGAATTCCAAGTGTGCCCATCACTTTAATATTGAATTAATTGAAGCTGGAATTACCATGATTGTTCCCACAGTTCTCTCCCTGGTCTGGCCTCTCTGAAGTACTGAAATTCCTCATTGATCCAGTCTGCATCCTCTGTGACTCCCAAAGAGACACTGGGCTGGGATCTGCACTGTGGAGATGTTCTGCTCCAGAGACCTGTAGGAGAGCGAGATCAGAGCCCATGTGGGCACAGAAAGGGCTGCAGGAGGGGGGCAGGATGGCAGGAAGTGCTGGGGAAAATCCTCACCTGGGAGCCCAACAACACAAATCACCTCTGGTGCTCACGGACCCCACACGGCAATGGGGTGGAGGAGGCTCCAGCAGGGAGGGAGAGGTCCCTGTGCTGCTTTCTTTGGGTGAGGGAAGGTTCCAGCATTAGGTGTCTGCCCATCTGGCTGCCCTGACCCATGGCCTGGACAGCCCTCGGAGCCTCTGCCTTGGGCCTGGCTCTCTCTGCCCAGGGGAAGAGGATGAGACACGAGATCCTACTCAGCCCCCCGCCCTGGTGCTGTCCCCTTGGAGAGCTGGCCATGGCTCTGAAGGACCCTGGAGACCTGCAGGGACAGGCAACCTCTGGGACCAGCAGGCAAAGTCTGCTGGCTGCTGGTGTGGGTTGTGGCAGGATCAGCTGAGAACCTGCCCCGTTCAGCCAGGGATGCCTCAGCCAAGGGCTTTTGGCTGCCAAGCTCCCAGGAATGAACCTCTCCCAGCAGTGCCAGCTGGCACAGGGCACCCTTGCCCATGCCCTTGGCCCTTGGCCAGCTCAGGAGTGCTGTGGCAGTTCCAGGCCAGGAATATTTGGCTATTTAACCCTTCTCTATTATCTCCCTGCTGCAGGCAGCAAGACTCCTGGCTATCCCAAAATGCTTCCACAGCAAAGGTTGTGCAGGGATGATGCCAAGGAAAAGAGCAGTGGGATTGATGGGGGCTTGGCAGGGATGAGGGGGCTCCCTGGTCCCACACACAAGCCCCAGGCATGGAGTGGAGAGAGTGTGGCAGTCCTGATGTTTGGGGCTTTGGCAAAGATGAGTGTTTTGAAGAAGGGTGAGGAGATCTGCACATCCCAGCGTTCCCAAATTCCCCAGAGCTGCTGCTTCCTTGCCCTTCTCAGCAGATCAGCTGCTAAGCACCCTGAAACGCTGGGGTTGGCTGGTTCCTGCCACAGCACAAGGAAATGCTTTGGAAGGGCAGAACAGATGGGATCTGGTTTTGGCAGCTAAAAGGCAGTTCAGTAACCCACTAGAATTTGATACTGTCACTAGAATAATTGAGGATGTAATCTCAGCAGCAACCCAGGGGTGGGGACGTTGGCTTCCATTCACACCCAGTGAGAGCTGTGGAGGTGCAAGCAGCTCCCTGCCCCTCTGAGGGACACTATGAAGGCAAGGAACTCAGTCTTTCCCAGAGAGGGGCCGCTTCCCTGGACAGGGAAAGGGACTGGCAGTTGGAAAGCCCAAGCCCAAGCCCAAGCCCAGCCAAGCTCTGGATGCACCATGAGCACTGATGGCAGGACCTCGGTGGAGCAGCACCAGCAGATACAGCTGGGCTGGCGTTAATCTGCCCCCCTTGGAAAGGAGTCCCAGCTTTCCAAATCACTGTTTCCCAGGGTATGAACTCTGTTACAGCCCCCTTCCTCCAAGCCTCTGTGAGTGCCAGATGTCTGATGTGATCAGGAGAGCAAGGGCATGATCCCCACACTGGGGGCAGGTGCAGCAGAGCAGCTCCAGGGGGAAGATCTCACCTGCAGTTCTGGCAGAGGACGTGGAGTCAGGCTGGGCTGGGAACTCAGAACGCCCCACTGGGCCCCTGTATTTTCCAGGTTGCAGTACAGACCCCTGGCCACTCCCAAGAGGCTGGTGGGGGGAGTGGTCCAGGGGGCTTTGGGCACAGGATGTGCCCAGGTGCTGTAATTCCTGCTGGGGAACGGCCCGTGCCCGGCCCAGGAGCTGGAATGCCGTGCAAGCAGCTTCGTGCTGGGGAGCCTCTCAAACACACGGAATCCTTCCCTGATGGCAAACTCCCAGGCCAGCTCCGCCACAAACTCTGCGTCCTGCGGGCTGCTGTCCCCTGGGGCTGGGCTCCCTGGGGACGAGAGAGCAGGGCTGGTTTTAAAGAGCCGTTTCTTATGTAGTCACATCCCAAACAGTGTGCCATCACCTGGGTCAGCCCAGAAACTCCTTCCTAAGGATGTGAGAATAACATCTCATTTTATCCTGCTAAAGGCTCCGAGGGATGTGTGCAGACAAACAGCACAGAGATTTCCCACCACCCCTGTTTCCAAGCCCTGGGAGGAGGCTGGTGCTGAGCTGGAAGGTCTGAGAGCTCCACCTGTAGGATACGGCTCTGAGCTCTCAGCTGTGGCCTCTGCTCAATTGTCCCCTGAAAGAGGAGACCCCACAGCAACCTGCGATCCACACCAACAAACAGGAGCAGACTGTGCTGGACCAGGGAGGCAGCCCCGCACTGTGCAGGATGCTGTTCCCATCCTTCTGGATCACACAGCACTGGATGGTGCCTCCAGGGCACTCATGGGGGAAACACCCTCAGTCGGAGCCCTCCTTTCCCACAGGAGCTCTGTGCTGGGAGCACAAGACTGTCAGACATGCCACACCTTGCTGTAGCACCTGGGATGTCAGAGTTTTCAGGATTCCCAGCCCGGAGTGCCCCAACCCTGCCAGTGTGACCCCTCTGGCTCAGAGGAGAGCTCTCCCCACACCACACTCTGTGCCCGGGCTCCTCACCTGCCAGGCAGCACCGGTGCCGTCCCTGCAGCACCACAGCCAGGCGGAAAAAGGCAAAGGCCATGTAGAAATTCCAGTTCTCTGGGCGCTCCACTCCCCTGTGGCTGCAGTACATCTGGGAATACTCCTCTGCTGTGGGAATTCCCAGCTGCCCCAAATCACACTTGCTCAAGCCTGGAAGGTGTGAAGGGGTCACAGTGAGTCAGCTGCCAGCAAGGAGCTCAGAGCTCCCTAGGGATGCCAAGAGATGGATGCAGAGCCAGGCAGCTCCCATGGAGAGCCCTGCACCCCCCCAGCACCAGCACTGGTGCAGGTTCCATAAGAACTCTGGGGTTGGCACCAGCCCATGCAGGCGAAATGCACAGAGGGCAGTTCTCTGGGTGAGATTGAAAGGTGTGACTGACAGTGATTCCTCCTAAATGATGGGGGTTTTTCCTCTCAGTTTAACCTCACAGTTTTTCCTTTTAACAAGGGTGTAATTGTGGACAAACCGCTCCTGGTCTGTTCACGGGTTTCCCACCCAAAGAGTTGCCCAGTTGAAGTGAGAGGCCAAATAGTGCAAACCCAGAGCCCTTTGCAGCTGTGCTTCTGGGGCACAGCCAGCCCGGGCTGAGCCCTGGCTCCTCAATCTGTGCCAGGCTGGCTTTGCCCCTCGGTACCTCTGCGAGCACTAAAGTGAGGGGGCAGGAAGTAGGTCATGCAGCTGTTCGCCAGGTCAGAGAAGGGATCTCCAAGAGCTGCAAACTTCCAGCCAAGGACAGCAAGGACTTCTGGCCTGTCTGGGTGAAAGACCAGGTGGTCCATCCTGTATCAGAGGGAAAAAGAGATCAAAAAGGTCTCCAGAGGGGGACAAAAAGCCCAGTGCTCAGCAGCAGTTGGTGCTTTCCAGTGGTCTTCGCTCTCTTCAAAAATTGCTGAGTCCTTTGTGAGGCTGCACAAGTGAAACAATAATTTCTGCAAGCAGAGGATGGAGGTTACTCAATAGTGAACTTCCTGGTTAATGATGAACTGTACTGTGCTTTGGAGAACAAAACCAAGTCAGTCGGAGCCTCAGATCAACAGCAGAGGGTACAGGACAGGCTCATCAAAACCTGAAGCACACAAGTCACTGGCCAGGGGATGTTCTGGTCACTTCAACAGGAGTCACTGCAGGCCCAGCACTGCAGGTAGCAGATGAGTGAAGAAACCATCTCATTCCCTGACCCAGAGACAAGCTTTTGGATTGCTCGGAAGCTGCTGCTCCACCCCAGACTCTTGGGAGTCTGTGTGTCCCTTTACACTCCCTGCCCTCCCTCCTGCCTTGGACGTGCTCCAGGGCAGTACCTGAAGTCACCATGGACCAGTGTCGTCTTCTGAGACTCTGGAAAGTGCAGAGGCAGCCACTGGATGAGTCTCTCCATCGCTGGGATAACGTGAGTTTCCACAGCTCGGTACTGCTTTGTCCAGGTCTCAACTTGCTGCTGGATGTAATTACCTGGAATGGGGAAAAGGGACTGGCACAAAGAGCTGTCAAAAGGGATGCAGGGAAAGTCAAACAGCCAAGCAGAGCTCAGCCCAGCACCCTGAGTTTAACTGCAATTCCCAAGGGTCTTGGACATTCTCAACTGGGCACTGGATTGATATTCTGGCGGAAATAATCTGATCCTGGACAAAAATGTAACTTTTCCACAGATCCAGGAAGCTGAGCTGGCTCTGCCAGAGGGACCGGAGGAGCTGAGATGCTTGATCAGAGATGGCAGCAAATAAGGACCAGAGGAGCTGAGAGTTTTGGTCAGGGATGGCAGCAAACAAGGACCAGAGGAGCTGAGAGTTTTGGTCAGGGATGGCAGCAAACAAGTTCCTCCTGCAGACAAGTTACTGCACAGTGCAGCTCATGCTCATGGCAGGAAGCTCTGGGAACTCTTTGTGGGAAACATGGACCTGGAGGATGCAAACAACTCTGCACACCCTCCCACCACCCCTGGGCACTCAGGCACGGGGCTGCCCATCCTCGCATTCCCAGCCACCCCAGTCTGGCCCAGCCAGCCCCTCCCTGGAAAAGCGAGCCCCCAGGAGAAGAAGAAGGGTGCCTGGCTCCTCTCACCGTGCTCCCCGAGGTCCTGCAGCCCGGCTGCTCCCAGCCCCACGCTGTGGATCCTGGCCAGGACGTGGCTCATGGCGCGGTACTGGCCCAAGTGCTGGCCCCGCGGCAGCGCCGGCAGGGATGTGGCGTGGTGGGTATGGCCAGGGCAGAGCTCCATCACAAAGAAAGGGGTGCCAAGGGTGCTGGGGAGGCAAGGTGGGACCGCTGGGCATGGAGTTCATCCTGCTGCTGCCACCCTGGACATGCCCCCCAGGCCTCATCACCTGCATGGGCAGGGCAGGAGCAGCCCCAGCAGCACCTGAGCACCCACCCGGGCCCAGTTCAGGCTGGGTGGTGGCACAGGGCTGTGGCATGATCAGCCCTCGTCCCTCCAGCCCCTGGAAGCTGGGCTTGGAGGCTCCAGCAGCAGCCCTCCCCTGCCTCCCTGCAGTGGGTGTGGAGCTGGGCTGTCAGGCTGCACAAAAACACCGGGAATGCTGGACACACATTTGCTGCAGTGCAGAGACTATTCCTGCAGCCAGCAGAGCTCTGCGCTGCCTGCAGGCTCTGAGGGGTGTCTGGTCACAGATCTGCTGCTGCCACGGCTGCCTGAGGCCTGGCAGTTTGAAAAACCCCTCTTCATTGCAAACCTGAGCACACCGAGGCAGCAGGAAGCCCTACAACGTTTTATAGCTGCTTTTCAAAGGGAGCATTTTGATTAATTGCTAAAACAGGACACACCCAAACCAAGCCAAATAAAAGTGTTTCTGTCCTTTGAACTTCCAGAGGCTCCTCCAGCCCCAGACTGGGCAAATGCTAATGACACCAGTGCACTCTGAGCTCTGGCTCCTTCTCCCCTCATCTTTGGGGCAACCTGGCTGCAGCTGTCAAGCACGGAGCAAAAACTGGGATCAGGAACAGGATCCCAGGGACAGGATTACCTGCTGTCCTCGCAGAGAGCAAGTACAGTGGGAACAGGAACACCAGCCTCTGAGAGAGCCTTCAGGAGCCTGCCAGGAGAGTCAGAGAGCTGGGTCAGCACAGAGGGGCACGAGGGAATCCATACTGGAACACATCCTTGTAGGCAGATACACAGGGCCTGTCCCACCTGTATTCCCTTGGGACAGAATGGCCTGGAGGACTCAGGCTGTCAGGAGGCTCCTTCTCCTTCTTCAGCACCAGCAAACGGTCACCAAACTTGATGAAATAGCTCCTTGTGGACTCTCCATGGTCAAACTGCCGTAACTCCAGCGGGGCTGGGAGTTGGGAGCAGAGGATCAGCACTTCTCCAAGTCTTACAGTCCCTTCCTGCATGTGGTGTGAGCTCCCACTGTATCCCATATCCCTGGGGAGCATGGCTGTAGCTCTCGGATGGCTCATAGGACAGGAATATTCCTGGCATCTCTTTGGGAACTTGTGCTCAACCCCCTCCAAATGAGGAAGTCCTGAAATGTTGTTTCCCTATTCTGGGAAACAGTGATGGATCTCTGAAACCTGGATGGCTGTGCTGTTTGGAGATTAAGAGCTTCTCATTAATATTATTTTTCAAATCCATCTGTTGTACGATGGAAACAGCCAATGGTTCCAGAATATCCAAGCTTTCCAACTGAAGGGCCAAACCCACTGCGATACCTGTTGGGTGGGAACCCAGAACATCTTCAAGGTACTTCTGAAGTTGATCCTTTGGGATTTCCATTTCTGGTCTCACTGAACAAGTGTAGGGAACAAACCCTCGCACAGGAAATCCCAGGTGGGTTTCCAGCTCTTTGAGTGCTGCTTCTGGATCATCCACCTGCAAGCAAGAGGAGGGAGAGAGAAACACTGGGGGACAGCTGGAAGATAAAATTTCCTGGGAAAGAAGGAGCCCTGCATGGTTATGATGTGTTAGTCTGTGAGTCCAACTGCACACAGGAATTCCTGGGTCATTCCCTGATTCACATGTCTGTACACAGAGGAATTCCTGGGTCATTCCCTGATTCACATGTCTGTACACAGAGGAATTCCTGGGTCATTCCCTGATTCACATGTCTGTACACAGAGGAATTCCTGGGTCATTCCCTGGTCCACATGTCTGTACACAGAGGAATTACCCTCCATGCTCGCTGTCTCCAAAGCCTGTCAGTCCCCACTGGACACATCCACGAGGCCTCAGAGCTCCCAGGGATCCATGAAGGAGGGCCTATTTTCTCCCATCCCGTGGATGTTGTTGGCTCAGCCACAAGGCCGGGGCTGTTTCTCCCACAGGGAATTGAGGAACAGAAAGGAGAAGTGACTTCTCCAAGGCTCCACTGGCAGGAGCTGGGAATGAAACAGGACGGACTCTGCCAGCAATCCCTCCTTTAACCCCCCACATCCTGCAGGAACAGGGACAGGCTGAAACAAAAGACTTTGCAAGACAAGCCGGGCACTGCCGCTGAAAATCCTGAGCCAAACAGCTCCCGGAACCAAAATCCATCCCAAATCCCACCCTGCCTGAGCTGCTTTGTACCTTCACCGTTCTCATGCCCAGCTGGGCTGCTGCCTCCAGGTTGTGGGTGCTGCTGTCCAGGACGATGGATTCCTGGGGCTGGACACCCAAGCGCTCCAGGCACAGCCTGTAGATCCCAGGATCTGACCTGGGAGTTCCTTCCCGGCAGGATTCAACCACCTACAGCAACATCCAGGGGATGGGGCATGAGCCTGCTGGGACCACAAACATCTCTGTGGGGTTGGGAATGGAGGTGGGAGAGTGGGAAGTGGGAATGGAGATGGGAGAGTGGGACATGGCAATGGAGGTGGGAGGGATGATCTAATTAACATGAGGAATAAGGGACATGGAATGGAGGCTGCCAGAGCTGGATGGGATGTGATTCCAGTGACTGTGGGTGCCAATTGCCTTGGCTGTGGCTCTTCAGCTCAAATCAGCTGAACAGGATCAGCCAGCCCTCGGATGAAAGATATCCAAGGAGATGGCCTCATGTGGGAGACTCACTGGGTGTCCCAGGCCAATTGCTCAATGCCTTCCAAGGAAGCCTTGTATGGCAGAACATTCCAAAGGCTCTGGAAAAGTGTCCTGACCACTGCACCCACCAACCACCCCAAAGCAACCTTCACACGGGCGAGGTGCTGACCACAATCATCCACCCAAATTTGGAGCAAAGAAGTACTGACTCGGTCCCTGAACCCTCCTGTGGCCCTCACGACCATGAACAATCCAAGCAGCATTTCCTCCTGCCCTGGTAACACTCCAGGAACAGAAAGGGATCTGTTGGATGGACATAAAGCCAACACTAACAGAAATCCACATTCCATTATTTGTCCCCCTTGATTGCTGTTGCCTGCTGTTCCAAAGTGCCACACACCACGGAGAGGCTGTTGGAGTGCCCTGGAACACCCTGTGATCCCAAGGACCACAGACACCCCCCACAGCACCACCACCTGCCAGGACTTCCCGGGCACCAGCGACACGCAGAGAGCTGAGCCAACAATGCCCTGCAGTGAAGGATGCCTGGAAAGGTTTTCCCAGGCTGTGACACGGCTGGGTGCCCGCCCCTGCTGCTGGAGAGGATTCCAGTGGGAGCCTGAGGAGAAGGGACACACCGAGGATCCCCCCAGCCTTACCACGTCGAAGTGCTGTGGATCCAGGGCTGGGAACCTCCCTCCCTTCCCCAGGCACCACTTGTTGCTGAGCAGAGCTGCCTTCAGCCCTTCTGCCCGGACACACCGAGCGGCTTCTGCCATTATGGGGAGCTGTTTCATCATCTCAGCTCGGATCAAGTCCCAGAGAAAAGAGTCCACCGGAACACGGACATTTGCCTGCGAAAACAGAGAAACCCCGGGAATGATAATTAGCCATAAGTGGGTTTTAAGCAGGGATGAAAATAAGAGTGACTGGGGGAGTTGGTTGCCTGATCATGTTATCTTGCTGTCCTGCTTCCTCTGGCAGCAGAAGGCAGGCAGGGAAGCTCCCACCTAAGCTGCCTTGCCCAAATAAAAACGTGTTCTCACGTTTGTGACTCTGCAGAGGCAGCAGCAGAGATAAAGGGCTGATCTGGGAAAGGGGAATGCTCTGGGACTCTGCCTGGAACTGACTGACTGCCCAGCAGGCGGGGGAGGGCTCTGCACTTTACACTGAGCTGTTCCCAAAGGATGCTATTCCCAGAGGATTCTTGCTCTGTGTCCCTGGGACTGTGGTGGAGGAGCCTCCTCTGCTCTGAGAACCCTCCCTGGAGTGCACGGGCTCCATCCCTCCTGTCTGTGTGAGCTGACAGCCAACAGCCTCCCAGCTGCTTTCTGCCTCTTTCTTCTCATCCGGGCTGTCTCACGAGGCGTCTGAAACCAGAAAGTCATGAAAGAAGCTGATGAAATGAAGGCAAATTCATCTGCCTGCCCATCCGGAACACCAGGGTGGTGGTGGCAGTGAAACCCTGCCCTGCTCAGGCAGCAACATTTCAGAGATGGAAAATCCAAACCTTTCCACCCAAGAATTCCTTTTTAAAGCCCCTCTCTCCTCACTGAACCACCACAGGATCCCGTTTCTGTGCAGCCAGGAAGCATAAGGATAGGAGGGGGGATTGTCTCACAATCTCAAAGCACTGCTGTCCCAGCTCCTGCAGGAACTCCACGGCTGTCAGCTCCCCCCTGGAATACCTCTGGGAGGGCCCGTCCTCCCCTCCACACAGCAGGGCTTGCTGGACAGTGCCGGCTGGAATACAGTGCTGGGCCTCCCAGGCTGCAGGGAGAGAAGGGAAAACACCAGGGCAGAGCGTGTGGGGCACCATCAGAGCTGGGAATCGGCCCAGAATGCTCTGGAATCACTCCTGATGGATATGCTGGGCTGGGGTGATGGATCCAGCACACAGGGAAGAGTCAGGGCGTTCTGGGAGCTGCAGCTCCTCATCCCTGGCTCTGCCGTGGGGCCTCAGGAGAGCTAAAGGTGCTCAAGGACTGCACCAGCCTTGGGAGGTGTCAGCTGGTGGCACCACAGCACAGTTGGGCTCAGGGTGGGCACTGTCACCTCTGTGATGGCCCAACAGGTGCCACCATCACTGTCACAGGTTCCTGGGTGTCTCTCCAGACCCAGAGACAGCTGGGAGGGACTCCTGAAATTTCTCCTCCCTCCGTGCACAGAACAACAGGAACCCTGGTGAGCAGGGACAGGACCAGGGAACAGCTGGAGCTGGGCCAGGGCAGGGTTGGGTGGGATCGCAGGGAAAGGCTCTTCCCCAGAGGGTGGTGGGCACTGCCCAGGCTCCCCAGGGTGGAGGGCACTGCCCAGGCTCCCCAGGGCAGTGGGCACAGCCCCGAGGCTGCCAGAGCTCCAGGAGCCTTTGGACAAGGGGACAGGGGGGATTGTTGGGGTGGCTGTGCAGGAACAGGGGCTGGATTTGATCCCTGTGGATCCCTCCCGGCTCAGGACACCCCATGGGCTCGGGACAGGGGGCACACACCTGTGGCAGTGCCCTGTGGGGTGGGCAGCAGGACCCCGCTCTCCTCAAAGACCACGGCCCGGTAACGGCCCCGCCCGGCCCCACAGCGGGCACAGAGCGGGGCACCGGCACGGGCAGCACCCCTCAGGAACATCCCGGGACACCAGGGATCCAGGGACACTCACAGCAGGCCTGGCAGAGCAGAGAGAACAGGGCATGGAGAGAGAACACGGCATGGAGAGAGAGGGCATGGAGAGAGGGAGGACAGGGCATAGAGAGGGAGAGAGGGCATGGAGAGAGAGAGAACAGGGCGTGGAGGGAGAGAGAGAGAGAACAGGGCATAGAGAGAGAACTGGGCATGGAGAAAGAGAGAACAGGGCATGGAGAGAGAGAGAACTGGGCTTGGAGAGAGAGAATTGGGCATGGAGAGAGAGAACAGGGCATGGAGAGAGAACACGGCATGGAGAGAGAGAACAGGGCATGGAGAGAGAGAATTGGGCATGGAGAGAGAGAACAGGGCATGGAGAGAGA
>VWZG01013278.1:36425-88629 GCA_013396735.1 Grallaria varia | reverse complement strand
CCTTCTGCTGAAAAAAAAAAAAAGCTAAATTGCTATTAGTTATTTAGTTTTTTATAAGAATAAGTAATTTTCAGGGAAACTTGGTATCACATTCTTCACAGAATTATTCATACCTAAGAGACCAGGAACTGAAGATCATTAACAAAAGTGTATATGCACGATTAATAACATAGAGAGATAAATAAGTTTGTGCTGTTTCCTTTTAATCAGGTTACATATTTGGTGATAGGAACAGACTAATAGAGCCAGAATTACTGGCTTTGAATAATAAATTCCAGAATGGCTTTTTACTTATCTCTGGTTGTTTGGGTAAATTCCTCCTGCTTTTTTCTCTTATTAAGAGGGGTATCTCCATTTTTAAGTTGTAAAACTAGTGGCATGTACTGGACTTCTGTACAACCAAAAGTCGTACTTTGCATTTTCTAACCTATGCCAATGAAAATTCTTTGACGTTGGTAGCTAAAGCCATACTTATGGTATATGTAGCTTGCCTTTATGCAACAGAGAACAGTTTCTGATTTATGTTTTTGGGGAGGCCATTTTTTTTGGTTGTTATTGCTCCATTATAAATATGTTTACTTAAACAAACCAAAAGATTTCCAACCAAATTGGAAAATTCAATGTTTCATTACTATTATACCCCACAGTTTCAAACTTGGGGCTTCAAATGGCTTTACAGGTATGCAACAATTTTTGATGTGATGACGCAACAGACACTTTGATTTATATGGGTCTTTCCATCTTTGTATATTTTGAAAATTAAGCCGCTTAGTTAAGTCTTAAAATATGGAATAAAGAATCTAATTTTAAGAATAAAGACACTTATCTTTCAACAAATTTGATTTGGATCAGTCAGTACTTGTAGTTTTAATTCCAAAAGTATGGTGTGGCTTATATTTAAGTAATAAGCATTTTCAAAGAACCTTTCATTACAGTTAGCATCAGAATGAGATTTTTTTTTTTTTTGGTAGCTTGGCCTTTTAGAGAAAAAAGAATTCAGTTTTTCCCTCTTGCTTCAATTATTTCACTGCCTATTGCTCTGCTTCTTTCTTTTTGTCTGTAAATAAGTTATGAATTTTTGTATCAGAATTCAGGAATAAGTCATGTTTGAGACAAATAAGAAAAGTCAAAGGTATCTGGGGAATGGCTGCTATGACTGTATGTTATTTGTAGTATATGCTTTAACCACTCCATGTTTCCATGCCCCATGGGATCTCAAGGTATGTGGAAGCTCATTTACCATCACAGCTGTTTTTTTATTACTGATTCCTGTTTACTATGCCATATACAGAACATTTGATACATAAATATTTCCTGTTCTGTTACCAGTTCATACTAATTTAGCATTCCTTTGTGAGCACACATGGGCTACAATTCAGCAAGGTGTTTGAATGCGTGTCTCAGTTTAAGAAACAAGAAACCTCAGTGCTGAACTAGATTAATTAATCAAGACAAATACAAACTATAAGGAGAGTCAAAAATATGAAAAGATCCTTTAATTAAAAGAAAGGTTAGGTTTTCATTGGAAGCTACTGTACATCACAACAATTTCTGCAGATTGTTGGCAGTCATTCAAAGTCTTTAAGAGCCAGCAAATTTTCAGTAATGGAATTTTACTTTGGAACACTTTACTTTAAATTAGCCATATCCCTATCAATAACAGTAAGCAGTCTACAGGCATGATTCCAAACTCTTTGGCATATTTGAGTGCTACATGCAATGCTTTCTTCTCCCTTGCTCTTGCGCTGCTGTGGTTGTTCAAATTTTGCATTGACTAAAACAAGTGAGGCAGAACATAATTTCATTAGTAGCAAATGCCCTGCAGGCAAAGTTTAAGCAGTAGTTTTAATGTATACAAAATATGCATAATGATATTCAGAAGCTCACTGTCTAAGTCTTTCTCTGTGATCTTATTTGTTGATTAATAATAAAAAAACCCAAACGTATTTTTGTGGATATACGTATTTTGATAGCTGTCTAAAATGGAATGTATTTCTAATAAGATATGCATGCATAAACCCCAGACATTCTTATTTATATTGTAATGTATATTGGTGTGTGTATGTACATATAATTGTTTTTATTTCTGATTGAATATTTGGAATCAGTATATAGAATTCTCATATTCAAGCAACCTCCAGTGCTAAGTTATAGTATTATAATACATGGGACTATATAGAACTATATTACATCATCCTTTATAATAAACACTGACATATTTGACATAACTGAGGTGTACAGACATTAACATCAACTAGAATTGCTGTGATCATGAAAACCAGTACCTAAAATAGACCAAAGTAATATAGATAGGGTAGATGAGTCATGTTTCAGGGAACAGTACTTTTGTTTTCCAAGATTAGGTCATCCCTTTTGCCAGCTCATATGAACTGTTAGCTTGGTTTGTTTTGCTGCTTTGTATTTTAACACTTGACAAAAACCAATTTCCAGTGAGATATTCAAAATACACTTTAGATATCAATCCTTACTGGTATTTTTCACTATGTCAGGAGAGACAGTAAAAAAGGCTTGACATCTCAGCTGTCTGGAGAGCCTCTCACAGTGTTTGTGTGAAAATTTTTGCTGGATCAATGGGCCAAGGTCAGCAGTATGAGGTTCAACAAAACCAAGTGCTGTGTCCTGCACTTGGGTCACAACAATCCCAGGCAGCATGACAGGTTTGAGGCAGAGTGACTGTTAAGCTGCCCAGCAGAAAAGGACCTAGGAGTGCTGGTTGACAGAAACTGAACACAAGCCAGCGTGTGCCCAGGTAGGCAAGAAGGCCACTGGTATCCTGGTCTGTATCAGAAACAGTGCAGCCAGCAAGACCTGGGAAGTGATTGTTCCATTGTGCTAGGCACTAGTGTGGCGCCTCAAGTACTTCATTCAGTTCTGGACCCCTCATTATGTGAAAGACATTGAGGTGCTGGAGTGTGTCCCGGCAATTGCAACGGAACTGGGGGATGGTCTGGAGTACAAGTCATATGAGGAGTGACTGAGGCATGTGGGCTTGTTTAGCCTGAAGAAAAGGGGGTACAGGGGCAACCGTATCAATGTCTACATCTACCTGAAAAGAGGTTGTAGCCAGGCAGAGGTTGGCCTCTTCTCCCAGGCAACCAGTGACAGGATAAAAAGAAATGACCTCAAGCTGTGCCTGAGAGGTTTAGGCTAAACATAGGAAAAATTTCTTGACTGAAAAAGTTGTCAGGCATTGGAACGGGAAACCCAGGGTAGTGGTGCAGTCATAATCTCTGGAAGTGTTCAAGAAACAGCTGGATACAGTACTTAGTGCTACAGTCAGGTTAACAAGGTGATAATTGATCAATGGTTGGACTCCATGATCTTTGAGGTGTTTTCCAACCTAAATGATTCCGTGATTCTTTAGAAATCAGAGAGTATTCTCTCAGTACATTGCATCTTGCATGGGTTTTTAAAGTTTCACTGTTACAGAATCACAGAATTTTCTGAGTTGAAAGGGATCCAACAAGGATCCTTGAGTTCAACTCTTAAGTGAAGGGCCATAAAGGGATCGAACCCATAACCTTGGTGTTATTAGCATCAGGCTGTAACCGACTAATATTATCATTTGCCAAATGTGTTTCATTTCAAACTTTTCAGTCTTCTCCATCAGGTTTACTCAGTTCAACAGTCCTACCTGGGGCTTCAGCCTAAACTAGCACATTGTTGTGCTCCATGTCTCTGGTAAATGAGAGACAGAGTTAATCTCTTTACACTGCAAACCACGGGACTAAAGCTACAAATGAGTTAGGAAAAAAATATTATATATTTCACATTGTGAATGTGCATTCTAGAATGGACTAAGTACTTGTCTCCATACTCCCTTTTGGATGCCCTGGAAACAGATCATTTTGTCTTCCCAGCAAAGCAAAGACTCACTGTACATCAAGGCACAAAAAATCTTTTCCTTGTTTTCACTTGACATTAAATACGCTACAACATTGTTGCAGGAGACCCTACAAAATACTCTGCTATTTGACATTTAAGAATGTGTTGATTATTAATGACATACTCCACTAGGTAAATGTGGTGCCATAGCAGTACTGCCAGATCTGTCAATTAGGTACAGTAACTTCCCTTAAGTTCTGAGCAGCATCATCACAAATGGTGAAAACATTGAATAGGTCTATATTTTTACTGTGAACTCTTAGACAGAGATGTCAAACAATCTTCCTATGACTTCTCTTATTGTCTTGGCAAGAGCAGATGCAAATTGTTGGCATTTTTGGATTCAGATATTTTATATTCTTAGATAACATGACATTGGTAGTAAAAACATAAAGTAGTACCTCAAATCCTGCAATGTTTTCTTTCACTTTTATGAAGAAACTGAGAGTTACACAGGAGGAAGAGAAACAGAATCAGACTTTCCCATCCTCTTGCAGTGGTGTTTCTCTTTTGCATATTTGCATAATTTGGTGCTGATATCCAGCAAGTGTTGTAATACTGTACTAAATCAACCCCTTACATTTTTTAGTGTTGGCAAATATATGTGAAAACAATGAAATCTACTTCTTCAAGTGAAAATAAGTTTTACCAAATGAGTTTGTTTCTGATTTTTATAATAAAATTTTGATTTTCTAATCCATTGTGTGATAGCATATAGTCCCTGCAATGGTTTCTCTTCATGTAAGTATTTCACTTTATGCAGTCACTACTTATTTATCCTCATGCATTCATCAACCCTAACCTCTTTATCTTCTGACTGACAGATATTTCTTCCTGAAGGAGTTGTGTCAAGTTCTTGTTGTTAAGTCTCTTGCCTTCTCTTTGGCTTTCTTTCTACAGAGAAGGCTTTAGAACCCTATATATGAACAGGATTTTTAACTGTAAATTAATAATAATTTAAAAACTACCATTAATTTCTTGTCAGAAAGAGAAGGAGAGGAGAGAGAAAATAAGAATGGAGAGGAAAGATGGAATGATGTGAAGAGAGAAAGGAAGAGAAATAAACCTCTATGACATTAAAAAATTGTGTGACTGTTGAGAATACATAAAAAATGAAGTTAAGCTAGAAATTTCTAGTACACATGCAACTATTCCAGCAATAACCTAAATTCAGAAAAAAAAAAAAAAAAATTTGGTCTTTTTCATACATTGTTTCAGTCATAAAGGTCTGAGCTTACTTTTGAGAACACTAGCAGTCCTATAAAAGCTAATAGGAGTTAATAAAACTTTAAGATAAGAATGTATTGTTTGCAAGGTTATGGGAAATAATGATATTTTTTCAGAGAGGCATCAGTTCAATCAGTCAGACAAAAAATATTTCACCTCAGTCTTGGAAAATTTTCCTTTATTATAAACATTCTTTGCCCTTAAAAGAACTTGGTAAAGTGAGTACCTCAGCAGGAGGCAACTTTCTAAGAAATGCATAGTACTTTTTAGATAGGCTTAGGATGATGAGAAGTCATAAAACTTCCATTAATGATACACTAAGCATGCGCTTAATTTTAACCACATAAACATGCCACATAAGCAAATAAACATGCAGGTAGTTACAAATGAAGTTCTTTAACTAGGTCCTTCAATTTTTTTTCTGGATTTCTTGACTTTCATTAAGAAGTCAAAAAAAAAAAAAAATGCTGACAATTCAAACAGTCTGTCATAGCAATCTTCAGCTTCTTCATGATGAGAAGCAGAGGGGCAGGCACTGATCTTCTCTCTGGTGACCCAAGTGAATGACATGAAACTGTGCCAGGGGAGGCTTAGGTTTCGTATTAGGAAAACTTTCTTCATCCAATAGTGATTGAACATTGGAATAGGGTCCTCAGAGAAGTCATCATGGCACCAAGCCTGACTGTGCTCAAAAGGAATTTGGACAACACTCCTTGGCACATAGTGAGGATCTTGGGGCTCTCCTGTGCAGGGGCAGAATCTAGGCTTTGATGACCCGTAAGGGTCCCTTCCAGCTCAGGCTATTCTATGCTTTTATGTTTTTATCATCCCAGGTTTACCCATGTTAAACACTACTATGACTGATAATTGCTACCTCACTTTCACAGTTATCACTGGTAAAGACAGGAGGGATATTTTCCAGTCATGGAACATATGAACAAATGCAGCTCCTGTTTCATTCTACCATATACTCTGAAAGACAAATATGTGGCAAGACAAGATGCTGTTTGCAGCTCCCAAAATCAGACCATCAATAAGTTTTAGTCTCAGTTCAACCTCCTTTGAAGAATGGTTCTTTCCTGTTGCGAAACTTTTCCTTCAAGTCACTGATTTTATTGGAGCATCTTTTTTAAATGCCTGCCAAACACTTGATTAAGAAAACCAGTGTACAGAATTGATGCATTTGGTCCTGTGAAATAAAAGCTCCAACCAAAACAATCTCTATTTATATGTTCTATGGCCCTGTGTGGCAAGAGCTTTTTTTGACTCCATAAACAGATCTAGCTGGAAACATTACTCCCAATTTCTCCACATTTAAGGAGAAACATTTTAAATGGAAACCTATATTTCATTCAGTTATTTCAGTTTTTTCTGAGGATTTTTAGAGTCACTTTGTGGTGTTCTGAACGTGGTCAGGTTTTGCTAGAAAGGGTAAATTGCAGTGGGCCTAGGGCTACTCTGCATTATGCTGGGGAAGATTAACTAGAGTGTTTGAAAAGAAGTTTAAAGCCATGCCTGCATGCATCATGGTTTCTTTTAAGGTTAAATGAGAACTGGATTTAAAAAAATGACTTTCCCAAATGGCTCCCACAACTTGAGGCTGCTCATTATTTCACCTTAAATGACATGTTAATATGAGCATGTATTAACAGCAAGCAAACAGACACCTCTCCTCCTTATTACAGAAGTTGGGGGTTATTTTAACTGTATCTGAAAAATGATCTTCCATATTAACAGATTAAGACTCCTCGTCTACAACAGGAGTGCATGGTTGCTCATTTCTAGAAGGCATGGGACTACTGGAGTGCCGTATGGATAAAGTCTTACTTATGTTTTTGTCTTGTATGAATCAGGGAGCCAGCCCACCCCTTCCTATCAAAAGATCACTGCCAAAAAGAAAAGCAAGGAAACTCCTCCAGACCTGCTGAAAAGCATCCAGAAACATATGAAGGCTGAAGTGGCAGTGATGAAATTAGCAGTTTATTAAGTGGGAATATTTGTCTCAATATTGCATTTCTAGGTTTTAATGAAATGCTTTCACTTTCTTCTCCCTCACACTCATTCTCTCCCTGTTTAATTTATTGGCATCTCCAACAAAAGAAGCAATATGTATGTGTTACATTCTAGGGGCAGATATGACTTCTGTGGCAGTTCAGCCTTGCTTCATGCATCAGACCAGAAAACTTCCTCTGGTAGCTGTGTGTATGCATGTACTAACCATGATAAATTTGTACAGATACCAAAATAAGGGCCCTGGTGTTTTCTCCTTTGTGTTTATTAATGCCTGTCTTCTGGTGCTCTTTGCTGAGCTGCCAGTCCACACAGTGTCAGCTAGAGCTGCATGTTTGCTATGTATTTGCATGTGGGAAGTCCCCCTGGTTAGTATCTTTGCTTGTTGCAAACCACAGAGTGAAACAATGGTGTATAGGGTCATATTTAAATTTGGGGATTCAATAAAAGAGTCCAAAACTTGTATTCATATCAGTAACAGTAACACATCCCCAAAATATTCCAAACTGCTTTATGGATTTATACCTAGGATGAATCACTTTACCACAGCTGCTGTTTCATCAAAATTATATAAATATTGGTGTTCAGGAGCAGGAGGGATAGAAAGATGATTTCTTCTTATATTGCTTCCTTTGCACCAAATGCAGAATTTCTTCCTGCTCCCCTTCAGAAATGTTAATTGAGGGACAGTTAAAATCTGCTATACACTACTGTCACATATTTATGACTTGAATTCATCACTTGAATGATGACTTTGTCAGTTGTGAGAAACAGAGTCCCAGGCCCAAATGGGTTTTCGAATAAGAGTTTATTATATGGTAAAAGCAAACAGCGCTGGGTGATGAGATGGACGTAAGCACTCCTAACCTGCCACCCTGAAACAGATATTAGCTTGACTCTTTATTCTAGCTATCTCATGCATCTTCTTTACACACATGTATATACATTTTACATCATTATTTCAAGAATTCAACAGGTGTTTACCTAGACTAATTTGTTATCTATATAGCAGGCTATAAATTCTCGTATTTCTCAACAAGAAAGTGTGAACATCCTGTTGGCTAAGCTTAGTTTAGCTATAACTCATGTACAAGATAAGGTGAGATAGTCTGTTTTAAATTTATAAGGGGCAATTAAGTTTTAGAATCTTTTTCTCCCTTCCCAAGGTTGCACTGACCTCCTTCATCCTCTTTTTGGCACGAATCATTAGTTTTCATTTATCACATCAGTGATGGTAAATTCTATGCTTTGAATAGACAGTTCTTAATGCTGGAGGAAGACAAGGTTGGTGAACACTTGATTTTAAATGTTTTGGAAGAATTTGACATTTACTTCCTGTGCTATTACATCTCAACAGATATTTTCAACTCAGCCACAGAGAGGTATGAGGAGTGAACTTAGAGGATGCAAAAGATCTGAGGTCACACAAAATTAGTACTTTAATAACTAAGAACAAAGGGTTTCTTCCTAAAATGGGGAGTTTTTAGTAAGTTTAGATCGCGTCAGCCATAAATCATTGGAATAAGCTTGCAAATGGTTATAGCAATGGTTTAGTGTACATGTCCTAATGAGAAATGAAGTTCTGTGTTTTTTAACCTTCACTAAAAAATACTGATTTTTATCAGTTTTCAAGTCCCATGTAAATCTAATAGCTTTAAATCACAAGGAATTAAAAGAAATGTAATTTTGCAGCGCTAATTATATATACATGTTTTTAGGATAGGCTTCTGATGTTCAAGTTTGCTAACATAGCTTTGCTTGTAATTAGCTCTGCAACCACGGGAAAAAAAAAGCCAAAAGAAAATCCCGCCAAAAGGAAATCCCACCAAAAGACTAATGCAAAAATTTTTCCCAGCAGATGAGTACTTCATGAATACTGTCTTTTATAAATTCAGTTTCCATCATTTCACTATGAGAAGCAATTATGGTAACTATGCTAAAAATAATTGGCCTGCTGCTTCTCTCTGAGCCTGCTGTTGGTGAATGAAAGGATCTTAAATAACTGTCTAGGAATGTACTTAGTGAAATGTTAATTAAACACTTAATTACTATGTACTCTGTACATTTTTATGGGACTTTTCATTATCCCACATATTTGCTGGAATCAAGGACAAAAACAAAAGCAAAACCTATACTAATAACATGATTATTTACCATGTTACAACATTTCAGTGATGGCAATACATCTCCTGAACAAATTAGTCAGCAAAATGGACTTGTCCATTGACTGAAATCTTTGAACCCAGGCCATATGCCATTTTGGAAAAAATCTCTTATGCAAAAAAGAGTTATCAATCTTAAAACAGATATTGCTTGATGAATGTATCTGAATTATCTTAAACAAAAGTTGGACTAACAGAGCTCACAGTCTTGATGCATTTAAAAACCTAAACCTCAGGATTAATCTTACTCCCATCTAGACATCAACACTGCAGAAATCCTTGCAGGAGACAATTGTCTAGGATGTTTTATAATTGTTAGGATATGAATAGGCACCTCTAGGTCATGATTCATCTCACCCTAATGTAGACATCTGAAATGATGGTTGTTTTTTTCCACCAAATATAAAAGAAGTCTGAACAGTTTCAGACATAAATGTTACATTATATACATCTAAACTGAGGCAAAGTGAAATGAAATTGTAAAGCCAGATGTTTTGTCTCTATAGCATATATACTGCCTCTATATATATCTATATACAGTATGTATATACATATACATAAACCTACATATATATACACAGAATCACAGAATAATAGAATGGTTTAGGTTGGAGGTGATCTCCAAGATCATTCAGTCCAGCTGTTAGCCCAGCACTGCCAAGCCCATAGGTACACGTACATACAAGTTGTATGGTATATACACATATACTTAATTATGGTGTCTGCATATATATAATACACACACACGCACACATTAGATACACAGGTACTATATATACTAAATCCAGTGCTGAGGCCATACAGATAGCACTTTCCCTGGGTCTAGTGCCTGTTTGGGAAGGGTGGGCAGCCCTTGGGGGATCCTTGGGGGTGTATTGACAGTGTGGTGGCCTGAAGCTGTGAAAGGTGCAGACGAGAAAGTGCTCGCTGTTTTTGGGTACGGTTTTTAGAAGCAGTGCCAGTGGAGACTGCTAGGAATTCCACCTGGAAATAGCCTTTGGAAGTATTTGGGCACTCAGCATTTGTTGCAGGTGGGAGTGGAAGGTTTAGACAAAATTTATTAAAAATCCTTGCCTTTGAGCCACAACGTGCAGAAAGGACTCCCTTGCTTTCTAAAATCCTTCTCAGAGAGGAGTCTAGGTATAGATGAATCCAGTCTTAGCCTTGGATTATGTCAAGGTTTTAAATCTAAGGAATTACAGAGGTGTGATTGAACTACTCTTGTCCCGCAGGTTTCAATGATTGGCAAAATGAGAACATTTATATGAAATGAATCACTTATTATTGCACATGATCAGATAAAAGATCTTAATCAGAATTATTTGCTACACAATATAAAACCTAGAACTACTAGTAGTATAGTATAAGATAGTAGAGGGCACTATATTGAAGCAATTATTGAAACAATTATATTAAAGCTAGCGAAAAGAAATAGTTATTAAATAGAGATTTGATGTAACTCACCCATACCAATGCTCATGGGGAGATCTCTTTTGCTCGGCCTTGAGGAGTATCCTTGGAGGGCATCCTCACTCAAGGGAGGAAACTCCACACATACACCTCAAGAACGGTTATATTAGAAGAATCTGACTACGAAAGGATATTGGACTTTTTCAGTACAAAGAGATTGACTTGTAGTCAGAAATTTACAGGTCAGCAGACTGGCTTATCAGTCAAATCAAAGAGCAGAGTGTGTATTTGAGGTCTGTTGAACTAGGCTGGTTTTAGCATAATTCAACACCAAGACAAGCACCCTGGTGCCAGTAGCTTAACTTGAATGATGGCTTGCATCATATGCATTGTCTGATAGGATTTTAGGTCTTATTGGGGTAGGCTGTCCTGCCACAGCATTCACGGGCCGGGAGGGGGGTGGCATGGAAGGCGAGAAAGCAAAACTGCTGCCAGGACTTAGGCATTTGGGCTGTCTAGTGGTGACCTTAATGTGTCTGTTCTGGCCCAAGCTTGACTTTGGCCATACCATAGGTAGGGTGAAGAAGGGCAAAGGTTCTGGAGGCGGCCATTGGCAGGGAATAATTTCATCATCCCTGCTAAAATGTTGCTCATAACAGGAATTTGGGGCATTGGGTGGTTCATTCTGCCTACATTATTCCACTCTGAAACTACTCCATGCCTCCAGCACCCCTTTGGAGCAAGCACAAAAGCCATAAGGGGGATTCATCTTGCCAATATAATTCCTCCAGTCTCTGTGTGTATTTCCCCTGCAGCTTTCAGGGAAAGCAGGCGGCTTTCTGACAGACAGGTCACTTTGGAATTCCAGTGATAACTCACAGTCACCAAAGCTCATGTGAAACTAACCTGTGCCTGTACCAAGGTGAGGCCTTGGATGAAAGGAAGGTTTCATGATGTTTTGTGGATGCTAGATGGCAGTATTGTATTTCCTAAATAGCTTAGTTAGTGGAAGGGAGAATAACAGCACTCTGAAGCTCTGAAGAGCAGAATGCTGTCAGTAATGAAATTAAGATAGGTTAAATAGTCTTATAATTAAAATATTATCTTTATGAAGGGGTTCCCTGGAACAGAAGGCACATCATACTTACTTACTGGACATGTACATCTTTATTACTCACATGAATTAACAGTTGAGAACAGCACTGCTCATATTTTCTATATATAGTCTTAATCTTCATGATGTAACTCACTTTCTTGTGATTTATAGCAGTCATGAGGAGCAGTGCTTTTGTGAATGGAGTGAGTGAACCTTACCCTACTGACACAGGGATTCAAAGCTTGTGTGATTTTATTGCAACTGAATGAGGCACACTTGGTTGTCTCAGTTCATGTATTAGTGGATAAGCATCCACATCGCTGAGTTCTTTACCCAAAAAAGTGTTTGAGCAAGTATTTAGCTCTAAGTATGAGTAGTTCAGGTTTTTAATAAGATTGCTCATATGGGTAAAATTTGACAGACATTTAAGGGCCTTTCCAGCTCAAGGCTTAAAGCAATCATTGCAACTTGGCCATCTTCATAGAGAGGACAAAAGCTGAGCAACTTTGTTGGAGAAGTTGCCCTGTTCTCCTAGATGTCTACCGTGGCTTCAGGTTAGGACTGATACTGCATGATAACTTGACAGTGAAACTAGTCTCTCAGTTGTGTCCCCTGAACTAAGCCTTTAAAGCTATGAATACAGTGGCTTCATTGAGCAAGTTGACCCTGAAAAAAAACCCACTGAGTTTTCCAGTGGGTCTGGTTAGCCTGATTCCCAAGTGGTGGGGCTCAGGCAGAAAGCTGGCAGTCATGGGACCCACCACCATTGGGTTCCAAACTTTGAAGGAAAGCAGTGGTGGAAGAGGAGAACTCGAGCAAAAGAAACAGATTTTGGCACAGGTGGGAATAAAGCAAAAAGCTGGTTGTTTGCCTGAGGGTAGGAAACTCAGTCTGAGGGGATTCTCTAGCTGGAGGCTGGTGCTAAGTCAAAGTTTTGGATCCTGATTGCAGCCCCAGGCACTGGGAAGCTGCACATCTGCCTAAACTAACAAAAGGAAGAGTTCAAAATGAGCTGAGAGATGACAAGAGGATAGAAAATCAATGGTAGATCGAAATCTCAAAGATGGATGAAGGCTGAATTTTCATGGGAGGGTTTACTTTGAAAGAGAAGGTAGTGGGGAAATTTCTACATGTATCTACTAGATTTTATTGCAGTATTCTGGAGGGGATGTCCTCTGACAAAAGATTGAATGGTAGATCATCCCTGTCTTGCAGAGAACAAAAGTTCTTCTTGCTGTAGTACAAAGATGTGTGCTTGGGATGGTGATGTAAGAAGAATGTGGAAAGAGAGACAGCAATCAGGCTTACGAGTCTGATTTCCACGGGAAGTGTGAGTCCTCTAAGTATTCAATTAAAAACGTGAAGAGGCATAACTTCTTTCTGTTAAAATATGAGATGAACTAATGCTATACAATCTTGTGAGCTTTTATTTGGAGTGTGTAATGAATCGATTACAGCTCTTGGTTTTTTTCAATGGTTTATTGTCTCTGGTTGTAGCACACATAGGTAAATGTGGACTTCCACTGTAAGCAATAGTCTAAACATACATAAAATAGGAAAATCTACATGAATACAAGTTATTTTTGCAAGAACATGACTGTTAAATTGGGCCTAAATGTGAATTGTATTCTAGAGCTCAGTCATCCACTATGTGACCAGTACATAGACAGTAACTTCATGTTATTGAAGTCAGACTCTAATCCTGTGACTGGAACGATGTTTTTGTAACTGGCTCTGGTGTAAATTAGTAGCGAGTTAAACCTGTAGCCTGGCTGGAAAATTGATATTCTGATTGTCAGCAGGTTTAGTGTCAAATAAGACTTGATCATCTTCACTTATAATCATTGCAATATGTTTATAAAGTAAAACTGAATGTAATTCTTGTGCAGATCTTATTTTTGGAATGGTTTAATTTCTGATAGCATCAAGTGATCACTGCTCAAATTGATCACACATTGTTTGGTCTGGCTTTATTTTAGCTTTCCTTTTTTCCCTTACCATGGAATATTCTGATGTTTGCTGAAATTCGCAAATTCCAACTTCCCGTTTGGAAATTGATTGAACCAACATAGTTTATTTTCAGTAGAAACTGAATTTGAATATGTCAGACTGCATGTTTCGGGGCAGCTCTGATGACTCCTAGGGCTCACCCTTCTAGTAATCCCTTCTCCCATTCTTCCATTTGCACAAATCTGTGCTGAAGTCTATGTAGTTTTTGAGCTTCATGTCATTCCTTTTGCAGGAATTATAGAATCATAGAATCCCAGAATGGTTTGGATTGGAAGGGACATTAAAAATCACCTCATCCCGAACCCCTGCCTTAGACAGGGACACCTTTCACTATACCAGGTACTCCAAGCCCTGTCCAATCTGGCTTTAAATGATTCCAGGGTGGGGGCTGCCACAGCTTCTCTGGACTACCCTCACAGGGAAGAATTACTTTCTAATATCTAATCTAAATCTAACCTATTTCAGTTTGAACCCATTATACCTTGTCCTCTTACTACAGTTCCTGATGAAGAGTCCCTCTCTGACTTCCTTGTAGACTTCCTTCAGATACTGGAAGGTGCTCTGAGGTCTCCACACAACTTGCTCTTCTCCAGACTGAACAGATGAATTTTCTCCACCTGTCTTCATATGGGAGATGCTCTAGTCCCCTTGTCAACTTCATTGCCTCATTCACTGATATGGTTTCATCTTATAACACTTTGTATTTGCTAAAAATTATTCAGTTTAGTTCTTTGGTAGTGTTACTTTTCATTTTTTGAAAAGAAAGGAACTTTCAGCCAAAAGTAGACTGTTTCTGCAAAACTTCCTGAAGCTGAAATCCTGAAACTATTTGATTAGAAAACAGTTGACCTGATGAAATAGCCCCTTTAAAGCCCAAGAAGTTATTAAACTTCACTTAAGAATATAAATACACAGTTCATTGCCTCTTGTACAACCACCACCTTTTTACTTAGTTTTCCAATGACAAGGTTTGCAATGACATCTTCTCATTTCTTCTTTCACTAGACCATGCTGCTCCAAGACCCATCCAACCTGGTCTTGAACACTTCCAGAAAAAGGGCAGACACAACTTCTGTGGGCAACTTGTGCCAGTGCCTCACCACCCTCACAGGAAAAAATTTCTTCCTAAACAAATACAGTGTGTTTTGTTTCATGGCACTGAGGGATAGCTATGATCACTGAAGAATTCAAGTAAAAAACCCCACACCTTTAAACCAGAACTGAATCTGTCACATGATTAAGATTGATTAATCCTTCACCACAGGTCCTGAAATAGATATGTCTCTATTAATGGATCATGTATTTCTAATACAGACCAAACACAGAGTGATTATCTCTTGGATGCTATGCAGGGAGAACATTAGAAAACACTTTTTAATTGTGAAGGTGTCCAAGCACTGGCACAATTTGTCCAAGAAGGTTGTGGAGTCTCTGTCCTTGGAGATACCAAAAAGCTGTCTGGACATGGTCATGGACAACCTGCTCTAGGTGGCTCTGTTGAGTAGGAGAGTCAGAAGAGATGACATTCAGAGGTCCCTTCGAACCTCAACCAATCTGTGATTCTGTTATCTCTGTGTAAGGGTAGTGCAGGAAGGGGAGAGATGACAGTGTAATAGGCAAAGCAGAAGTGGGTCACTCAAGCAAAGCAAAACAGCAAATTCATTCACCAATTCCCATGGGCAGGCTCTCCATCCCCAGGAGAGCAGAGCCCTATCGTGCTGACTTGGGAATTATAGAATCACAGAATCACATCATATGTTGAGGTAGAAGGGACCTACAAGGACCATTGAGTCCTGCTCTTAAACCTACACAGGACCATCCCCAAGAGTCACTTCATGTGTCCGAGAGTATCCAAACCCTTCTTGAATTCTGTTGAGCTTGGCGCTATGACCACTTCCCTGGAGAGCCTGTTCCAGTACCCAGCCTTTTTCTAATATCCAACCTAAACCTCCCCTGACAGAATTTCAAGCCATTCCTTTGGGTACTGTCACCTGTCACCACAGAGAAGAGACCAGTGCCTGTCCCTCCTCTTCCCCTCACAAGGAATTTTAGACTGCAATGAGGTGTCCCCTCAGTCTCATCTTCTCCAGGCTGAACAGACCAAGTGACCTTAAAAGACAAAAGACATCACTGTGAACATGTCCCCCTTACTCCTTGTTCCCCCATGTTTATATGCTGAGCATGGTGTCATATGGTATGGAACATCCCTGTGGTCAGTTGGGGTCAGATGTCCTGGTTGTGCCCCATCCCAACTTCTGGTGTGCCACCAACATCCTCGCTGCTGAAGTAATGTAAGAGGCAGCAAAGGCCTTGATACTGTACAAGCCCTGCTCAGCAGTAATGGAAACATCCCTGAATTATCAGCACAAATCGAAAACACAGCCGCATACCAGCTATTGGGAAGAAAATCGACTCTACCTCAACCAAAACCAGCACAAAGGGATAGTGGGAAATATTTTATAATTTCATTAGCCTTTTTGAATATTCTGATAGTAAAGCTAGCTTGCAAGTAGTGCAATAAACCTTGATAACATGAAGTACAGGACTATTGGGTGTTTGCTAACAGTAATGGAAGATAATTTTCCCAGTTGGACAAATTGAACATGAACTGTCTTGGGGCCTCTGTAGGAGAATTGGTATCAGTGGGCTTTCCAACAATAAGAAAGTTTTTCCGATATTTTAAAGACTTACCAAAATCCAATCACTCCCTTGTTTTCCTATAAACACTATTTTCCATCTGGGATTTTATTTCTGGTGGTGTGGGAGGTGGAGGGGGGGGGTAGGAGGAAAGGAAGAGAAGCATTCTACATGTTTTCACTGATTTCTGCTGTGATTCTTCTTTTTTCTTTCTTTTCCTAATGAATAGTGTGACTCATTTCCCACTCTGTGACTTGTTCTTTTGGGCTATGTGGAAGCTTTAGAAGCCTGGCCACTGTGTCCTACAGTTTCCTTCCAGCTTGCATGCCCAGGTTTCCTACTCATATGTGGTGGACATGGTGAGCAACTATTTCTGACTGTGATTGGGAACAGGAATGAGGTCAGAGCATGAGCATGGGTTGGGAATTTGTGACACACCCTGGGGTCACAGCTGGATCCTTGCACGTTCATTCTGTTCATTCTGCAATAGTTCAAAGCTCCTATTTCTGGAGTGACCATGTAGATAATTCCTCTATTCCTATGCTAATGTTTAAGTTAGAAAAGTCCATTTTGTATGTTCTTGATCATCACAGGTAGCAAGGTGGCTCCCAAAGCTTTTCCTCTGTGATACCATGGTATCAACAGAAACAGCTGTAACACACTGCAGTATTAAGCAAAGGTTTTACCATTGCCAATTTGTCAACTGTCAGCTTCTTATCTTGTTATTTTATTTGCTTTGAGGGGTATGCCTTTTGGATATTTTTAAAACAGAGAGTCTTTTGACTGTTGTATAAAACAATCTTAGTGGCCTTTCAAGTATGAGGAATTTGTTACCTTGGGGGGGAACAAAAGTGGACCATCTTCCTTCTCCTATTTCCACTGCCCATTTTCAATTTTTGACAAAAATTTTGTTTTGCCTTCCGAAAATCAAGAGTGAAGCTCCCCTGTTCTTCCGCAGAACCCTGTTTTTCTTCTTTTTAGAAAAAGTATTATTTTTATTATACAAAAAACCATGTCACAGTATCTTTTTGATCAGACAGTAAAAGAAAAAATTAAATGAAATTAGACTATTCTTTCTCCCCCCCCGCCCGCCAGCATGTTTTCTGGCAAATAAAATTTCATGTGTGACTTCAGTGTGACTCTTGTATTGAAATGTTGCAACGATATTGTGTGGTACTGATCCCTGATGATTTTATTTACACTGCTAGAATGCCCTATTATTTAACTTTTTTTTTAATCCATTGAAATTGCAATTTCAATAAAAGCAGCCACGCAATCATATTTTTACTGAATCTTGTACCAATACCCTGACTTTGGCACTGCAAATATTTAACAAAATATGATTGATACTAATTTCATCCAGCTTCCAAACTTTTTGTTTGTTTGTTTGTTTGAGAAGGGTGAGGCACTTAAATCCTGATCTTTGTACTTTATTTTTAACCTATTTGTTAATTTTTTTCCCCTGACTAAAAGGATGTTCTGAATTAAAACTTCAATTCTAGTTGATACCTGGCTCCTTGCAGATGTTTTGACATATTTTTTTCCTTTTTTTTTCTCTTGGTCTTCCCTTCCTTTATTTCACCCCCTGCCCATTGTTGCGTTTATCCTTGTTATCAGAGTTGGGACATTTCCTTCATCTTTCCAGTCTTTTTTTTTTCTCTTTTTCCCCCTCTCCCTCTTTCTGGCTGCCAATCTCTGTCCCCACCCTGAGGCATATATAGACATGTATTGGCAGTACAAGTGCAGAACACTATCAGGTGATCTGCAAACTCAAATGGAAGCAGGCATCAGGGCTGGCTATTTTCCATAGAGCCATTTCCACACTGGGGATGTTCCTGGCCATATGTGACTGTAATGCCTGACCCTGACATACCAGAAGAGGGCAGTTAGAATAAGCTTATTGCTAAACCATATGGAAGATATTCTGGAAAAAATATTAAGCTGGGGAAAAAGCAGCTGTTCAACACTTTGGTGTGTGGAGCACAAGCCCTGCCTGATGCCAGTTCTGGTTTGTGTACATACTGTACAAACTGGGAGAGAACACGTAACACAGTATATGGTGTACCAGATTATCACCTCATTCACATCTTTAGACAGCTATTTAGCTGCATATACTCTGTCAACTCTGCACCAGGTCATGACTGGTAACAGAATGATACCTTGCTGGAGCTGGATGTGTTGAAAACAAAGTCAATTTAATATGAGTTGAAGCAAGGAGACAGGAGAAACAGTTTAGCCAATTACTACTTGTAATTATAATCACTTAGTGAAGACTTCAAGTTTGACAGAAGTGTGGGCAGCAGGTCAAGAGAGGGGGTTATGCCCCTCTACTCTGCTCTGGTGAGACCCCACCTGCAGTGCTGCCTCCAGCTCTGGGGTCATGGACATGGACCTATTGCAACATGGCCAGAGGAGGGCCATGAAAATGATTGAGGAATGAAGGGATGGAGCTACTCTTCTATGAGGAAAAGCTGAGAGAATTGGGATTGCTCGTCCTGGAGAAGAGAAAGTTTAGGGTGACCTAATTTCGGCCCTACGTTACCTGGAGGAAGCTTACAAGAAAGATGGGTAGAGACTATTTACAAGGGCCTGTAGTGACAGGACAAGGGGAAATGACTTCGCTCTGACAAAGAGCAGGTTTAGATTATGTATTAGAAGAAACTATTCTGTGTGAGAGTGATGAGGCATTGGAACAGGTTTCCCAGAGAAGCTGTGGGTGCCCCATCCCTGAAAGTGTTCAAGGCCAGGTTGGATGAAGCTCAGAGCAGCCTGGTCTAGTGGAAGGTGCCTCAATCTGCAGCAGTGGGGTTGGCACCAGATGATCTTCAAAATCCCTCCCAAACCTAGCCATTCTATGATTATATGAATTATGCTGAGGATTGCTGCAACTTATTTATGGCTACAAGACTGTCAGACTAGTGTAGCCAGGTCAGTAAGAGAGCACGAAGTCCTTCAAAGTAAATCATGACTACCAAGGTGACATGTTAGACTGATGTTTTAGCAGTGTGCAAACATACTGTGTGAAGAGTCTGGAGGGGAAATGTGTGAAGGCTCTGGAGGGGAAGCCTTATGAGGAGCAACTTAGCCTGGAGAAGAGGAGACTGAGGGGACACCTCATGGTGGTCTTCAACACCCCCATGAGGAGAAGTGGAGGGGCAAGTGCCCATCTTTTCACTCTTGTGGCCAGTGACAGAACTCTAGGAAATGACATAAACCTGAGTCAGGAAAGGTTTGGGTTGGATATCAGGAAAACGTTTTTCACCCAGAGGGTGGTTGAGCACAGGAACAGACTCCCCAGGGAACTGATCACAGCACAAAGCCTGTTTGAATTCAAGAAGATTGCTCTCAGACACATGTTGTGATTTTCGGGGTGTCCAGCACAGAACCAGGAGCTGGACTTGCTGATTCTAATAGGTTCTTTCCAACTCAGCATATTCTATGATTCTATGAAAACAGAGAAAAATATCTGTACAGACTGGGAAATGAAGGGATTGAGAAGACCCCTCTCAAAAAGGACTTGGGGATACTAGTGGATGAAAAATTGGATGTGAACTGGCAATGTTTGCTCACAGCTCAGAAAGCCAGCCATATCTTGGGCCGCATAAAATTGTGGCCAGAAAGCCAAAGGAAGTGATTCTGCCCCTCTACTCCCCTCTAGTCAGACCCTACCTGGAGATCTACCTTCAACTCTGGTGCACTCAGCACAAAAAAGATATGGACCTGTTACAGCTAGAATACTTTTCCCAGAAGAAAAGCCAAAGTTCAACTGTGATCTCTTTAGATTCCTAAGACCATTCAAAAATTGTTGAAGCCTTGCAATGTCATCAGCTAGCTCTCTGAGTATTCTTGGACCCATCAGGTCCCCTAGACTTAGAGGTATTCAGCTGGAGCACAAGTTCAGGATCAGTTGGGAGTTTATCATTCTCACAGGCATTCTCTCCCACTCCAGCTCAGGAGAGTGGGACTCCCTTAGCCCATCACTGGTGTTGAAGGCAGAGGCAAAGAAAGACTAATGGAAATTTCAGTTGAAAAAGATTTATGAAGTAAAAGTTTTATTTTAGGAAACCTTTCTTGGGAGGAAGAAGATGATGAATTTTTTAAAAGTGTGATTTTTATGTAAATTACTTGCTAAATGCCAAAGTGTGTTCTACACACAGCACAAATACAGGAAGGATGCTATTTCTGCAAATAAGTACAGAAGCAATGATTTTTTTTTTTCTTTTCATCAGTGAGGAAATATTTTATTAAGCAAATTCTCCACCCAGCTGTGCTTTTTGACTCTTAAGATAGCCTGAAATTCAGCTGGTCTACTGGAGAAACAAAATAGGTCTCAGAAGTACATGGCAGAACTCTACAAAAAAGTGAAAAATTATCCTGCACTAGACTATTTTAAGAACAGTAACAAATCAAACCTTGCTGTATGTATCAGTAGAGCAGTTGATTTTTAAAGCTGAAGACTTGCAATGGAGAGTTTGACTTTTTTCTGGCTGAAGTGTGGCAGCACAGAGAATGAGAAAACAAGGTAAGAGACAATGTCAGAAAAGGTACATTATTTGACTGGTGACACTTTGGGATGAAATGTTTCTATTTGGAAAAGATACTTTTTTTTCCCACCAGTGAAAAAGAGGAGACATTGAGGATTTTTTTCCCCTTCTAATGTTCCCTCAGCCCCTGCAATCTACGATTGTGTCCAATTTGGCTATTTTGTAAG
This sequence comes from Grallaria varia, assembly GCA_013396735.1. Lineage (NCBI taxonomy): Eukaryota > Metazoa > Chordata > Aves > Passeriformes > Formicariidae > Grallaria > Grallaria varia. Next base: position 67,460 of record VWZG01013278.1, on the reverse strand, counting down.
CACAATTTAATTTACAAAAGCAGCCTTGTGTCTTCCTCCTGAGACTGAAAAGTTCACCCGAGGTTCTTCACACTGGGCCTAAGCAGCACAGCTTCATGAGAGGAAAGTTCTGCTTATCAAATCTGATTTCATTTTATGACAAGGTGACCCACCTAAGTGATCAAGGGAAGCCAGTTGAAGTAATCTTTTTGGATTTCAGTAAAGCTTCTGATACTGTCTCTCCTAGGATCCTGCAGGACAAAATGTCCATCACACAGCTGGATAAACACATCATGTAGTGCGTGAGCAATTGGCTCATGAGTTGAACGCAGAGGGTAATAGTAAATGGGGTAACATCAGACTGGCAATCTGTCATTACTGGGGTTCTGCAGGGCTCTATCTTGGGCCCATTGCTCTTCAAAATTTTCATTAGTGACTTGGATGAAGGACTGGAAAGGATGCTAAGCAAATTTGCAGATGACGCAAAACTCAGAAAAGCTGTTGACTTCCTTGGAGGCAGGCAGACCCTGCAGAGAGACCGCAACAAATTAGAGGACTGGGCAATCCCCAACCAGTGCTTGATTGTGCACCTGGGCAACCAAGGATATTTGTACAGTCTAGAGAATGAAGTGCTGGAAAGCAGTGCTAGGAGTCCTGGTCAATGGCAAGCTGAATCTGAGTCAGCATTGCCCTGGCAGCCAGGAGGACCAACCATGCCCTGGGGACACCAGGCGATGCATTGTCAGCCAGTCAAGAGAGGTGATTGTGCCNGGCAATCCCCAACCATATGAAGTTCAAGAAGGGGAAGTGCTTGATTGTGCACCTGGGCAACCAAGGATATTTGTACAGTCTAGAGAATGAAGTGCTGGAAAGCAGTGCTAGGAGTCCTGGTCAATGGCAAGCTGAATCTGAGTCAGCATTGCCCTGGCAGCCAGGAGGACCAACCATGCCCTGGGGACACCAGGCGATGCATTGTCAGCCAGTCAAGAGAGGTGATTGTGCCTCTCTGCTCTGCACTGGTGCAATCTCACCTTGAATATTGTCTGCAGTTTTGGGCACTGTATCATAGGAAAGATATTCAGGTATTAGAGAGGGTCTAAAGGAGGGCAATGCAGATGGTGAAGGACCTTGAGTGGAAACCGTATGAGGAGCAGCTGAGGTCACTTGTTCTGTTCAGCCTGGAGAAGGGGAGACTGAAGAGAAAACTATTGCAGTTACAACTTCCTTGTGGGGGGGAAGAGGTGGGGCAGGCACTGATGTCTCCTCTGTGGTGTCCACTGACAGAACCCCAGGGAATAGCCTGAAGTTGTGTCAGGGGAGGTTTAGGTTGGATATTAGAAGAAGGTCTTTCCCCTAGAGGGGGATTGGGCACTGGGACAGACTCCCCAGGGAAGTGGTCACAGCACTAAGTCTGATGGAGTTCAAGAAGCATTTGAATAATACTCTTGGGCACATGATGTGACTCTTGGGGATGGTCCTGTGAAGGGCCAGGAGCTGGACTCAATGATCCTTGTAGGTCCCTTCTAACTCAACATATGCTGTGATTCTGTGATTATCAACTATAAAAATTTTTCACAGGCAAAATTAATTGATAAGTCTGAAACATAATGAGCCCAGAGAATTCTGTAGTTTTATGCAGGCATTGAGAGTTCTTTATGCCAAATTTTTGCACTTGTGGTTCACAAAGAAATACCAATATAACTGGATATTCAGGTTCTATGTTGAAACCTGTAGAACAGGTACTATTTTTTAAGCACTTAGAGGAAGGGCTACAGCATAAAAAGAGTGTCCAAGTAGCTTTTTCCACCAGAATTCGTGCCAGTTTCTTAGTTTGATTTTTTTTTGTTGTTTATTCAGCAGTTTTGGTTTTTTTTTTAATCTAGTATAGTACTTTTATAATTTGCATTACTTCCAGATTGCTCCTGTAGTCTCAGGAATAGTTTTATCATTCTGGTAGGTAGAGAGAAAATATTTATTTTCTCACCTTATTTATTTTGTTTTAAGACAGTTTTTATATTCAGATAATACTCCGTATTTTAAATAATATTCAGTTCTTACATTCAAATGCATCAGCAGATATACATATCAAATTTGGAGCAGGAGACATGCTCCTCCCCTTTCTCAAATGAATGTGTTTTGCCTTCAGCTTTGCAAGAAACTTAGATGTCTGCACACATTTAAACCAGTGACAGTCTGTAAATTCTGCATCATCCATCAAATTTCCCGCAAGTCCTGCTTACAAGAGGTGTAAGAAGCAGCACAACTTTGCAAGGAAGGTTTGTTTTTAATAATGTTTTGCAAAGTACACATTAACTATCATATAAATTTACTTTTTTTATGTCCTAGTTATAGTGGCTGGGACCAGTTTATCACTGTGGGAATGTAACTGGAACTGTGTATTCCATACCCTCTCTGCCATTTATCATGAACTGTTAACCATGCATTGTTTGCAACAGCTGCCCAGGACACACCTGACACCTCAGGCTATGAACTGTGTGCATGGGAAAACAGAGATAAGAAGGTTCCCTGTCTTCACACCAATGATTCAGGTGTGATAACTCCCCTCCAGGAGTCATTAACACCTTCACACCCAACCTGAGGGGTCATGTCTGCTAATGGGCCATCAAGTAGACCAAAAATATCCTGTGACTCACTGAGTAAATTGCCCATTGTGAAAACCCTCACCCTGGGAGAGGTACTGGGTGTTCCTATCTGAACTGAAGCATATATAAGCTTGGGGTTTTGGAACTTGAGGCACTCACTCACTCACTTGTCAGACTGAGAGGAGGACCAGAACCTCAACAGGACTGCAACTACCGCTCTCAACCAGACTGCGACCACCAACCTTCTGGAAGGAAAACAGGTTTTCCTTTTTCTTTTTGCTTTGTACTCAGGGGACCACGTGGTGCTCAGCACAGGGGCTGGTGAGCACCATACTGTTTGTACCCCAGGAGGCTGGGTTGTACAACTGGGTTTTGAGGGCTGAAACCAATTTTCCTTTGTATCAGTGTATCCATTGTAATCTTTTTATTAAATTGTAGTTCTGACTTCTAAACTCTTTTGAGTTGGATTCATTTCTCCTGCCGGTTTACTTTTAAAACCAGCACATTTTATAAAATATTTATTGTGCTTGAGCTCCAATTTCAGTACTGTTCCTGGATTTGAGGCGTACACTGACTTATCAGCCAGAATGTTTTTCTCTGGAACACATTTTTTCAATTTCAGAGCAGAAACAGCAGTAACCTAATTTGGTGGGGTGTTTTCTGTTTTTTGGTTTTTTTTTCAGGTCTGTCTTCATCTTTTGTTACCAGATTTTGTTGCACAGCTACATTCTAGAATGCACATTCAGTGATGTCAAAATATCTTTGCTTTAGACACGTTGTTACAAGCAAAAAATTATGTCAAGTATTGGAGTCCAAATGAGTTTCAGCTCATGCATCCTCAATCCATCAATACTGTGTGTTTTAAACAACTCATTTGGGTGTGAGCCCAGCATGCTGACTTTATGAGAAGCATTGTCATAATTGTGCTGAAGCATATACAGTCCTTACATACAGAAGAAAAATCCTCCTGCACTGCCAAGATCATCTTCTGTGTTACAGGATGTCTGTCTAGAGCAGCTGCATTTCTGTGTTGGAAATCTGAATGTATGTTTCTCATGCATGGATATGTCCTGAAGGAAAATATGAGGTTTGCTGTACACACAGTGAACATTGATGAAAGCTTCAGACCTACAGTACATAATTAGAGGTCAGGGAGCACAGGATATAGGTGGGCTCATCTGCATACTTGGGCCGCATCTGCATTTCTGCTGTTGATTGTACTGCGGGTGCGCTGTGCATGCTGTAGGCGTGGGACATTGACATCATCAAAATCATTTATCTAGAACTACTGAGAAAGCCTAGCTGGAGCTTCTCCTCTGCACTTCTGTGAGATGTTTGGATATCTGAGTCAAATATACTGCATCAGGTATTGCTAACACTGGGCTAATGCCCACCATTAACTCTATTGCTTTAATCCATGGTGTTCAGTTATACATGAACGTTTTTTTAGGTGATTCAAAATCCATGTGCTCATTGGGTCATGGAATCATAGAATGGTCTGGGTTGGAAGGGACCCGTTGTATTTTAAAACCAGCCAGAAATTAAGGTCCAAGCAGTTGCTTCACTTCCTCCTCACCCCCTTCAGTGAGAAAGATAAAAAAAGACAGAGGTTATGGGTTGAGATAACAATTCACTGGAAAAACAGCAATGAGATAAGGAAAATAAACTGTAATAGCAAAAGTACTAATAACAACAGTGTATAAAAGAGGGTGATTACATGCAAAAAATACTTACAGAAATCCAACTGACCTGATGTTACCACAGCTGGTGACACACAGCTTCCTCTTATAAAGGAGAAATGGCAGATGTTACTGCAGAAGGCATTTTTTTTCCCCCAAGACTGGGATAATGAAAAATAATGGCGGACAAACTGCCCCCACCCATGCTTCTCCCCCAGGTCTGAGACGACAAAAACAGTGACAGACCAATGCCTGAGCTGGACCACTTATGCCGTGCCACTCCACCATCCATCACTTTGCTCCCCCAGAAAAGGGAACAAAATAGTTGTGGTTCCACTTTGCATTCCTTTTTCTTTGACTTAAGCCATGCCCCTCAGTGATAATGTGAGTAGTGTAGAATAACACCCCAGACATGCCCACATGGATCCAGGCTCTGTCCCCATACTACCCCCCACCCTCCCCTGACCTGGGCAACTGTGAGAGAATTAACTATGTCCTAGCCAAAACTAGGACAGAACCTTAAAATCATCTGTTTCCAACACGCTTGCCCTGGGCAGGGACACCTTCCACCCAAACAGGTTCTTCCAAGCCCTCTCCAGCCTGACCTTAAACACTGCCAGGGATGGAGGGCCCACAACTTTTCTGGACAACCTGTACCAGTGCGTTACCATCCTCACAGGAAGTTCTTCCTAGTATCCAATCTCAACCTACATTCTTACAGTTTGATGTCACTCCCCCTAGTCCCTACCCATCTTTCTTGTAGGCTTCCTTCAGGTACTGGAAGGCCACAATTAGATCACTCCAAAGCCTTCTCTTCTCCAGGCGGAACAATCCCAATTCCCTCTGCCTTTCCTCACAGGAGAGCTACTCCCTCCTTCCAGTCATCTTGGTGGCCCCCTCAGGACTTGCTCCAGCAGGTCCATGTCCTTCCTGTCCCAGACTGGAGGCAGCACTGCAGGTGGGGTCTCACCAGAGCAGAACAGAGGGGCATAATCCCCTCTCTTTATCTGCTGACCATGCTGCTTTTGATGTAGCCCCAGATACCGCTGGCTTTCTGGGCTGCATAAATCACCTTAAAACATATTGTGTGTTGAGAATGTGGGAGTGTTTGCTTTGGGGTTTTGCTCAGTATCCTCTCTCACTGACCCCTGATGAAGGCCCAGATTCATCATATTAGGTACTAGTTGGAGTCACCCTTACACCCATGGGAGTTTCTTGTTTGAGAGCATGGTACTCCCATGAGTTCAACACTGTCTACAGTTTGTGGTGTATGTAACTAAACTGTCTTTATTCTCTACCTGATGGTAAGTTCTTGGAAATTTAAGGCAATCTAGCTGTCTCCTATAATGGACCTGAAGAATCTTTTTGTAACATGGACTGTGTGGCATCTCAGCTGATGTCTGTAAACAACAGGAAAATTCTTGTAAATATTTGCCACATGGAGAAGTAGACAACTGCAATGGCCTTGAACATGTCTTTCAAACAAGCATGTAGTCATACAAAAATGAAATCATTTCCATGTGTTGACAGGATATATGTGACTAAAGGTATCAGAGCCTTTGCCTATATTTATCCCCAAAAGGCATCCTTCTCCATGCCCTACCCTGATAGTTAAGGCATTTTAGTGTTGACTTTTAAAAATCTCCAAATGTAATGCATTAGTGACATAATTTTGTTTAGCTGTGCATATATTTACTCAGTTTTCTGGTCTTCCTATGTCTCTGAGCTTCCGTAAAACCACTGAACAGAAGAATCTGCAAACTCAAATGTATATCTAGCTCTGTCCTCAGAGTGCTTTGACAAACTCAATTTTGACCTGAGAATGGGCATGATGATTCTTATCCATGATGTTGCACTCGGCTTAGGCCCTTTGCAGAGTAAATATGGTTTGGATTAAATTACTATCAGGGTTGGTGCACCTGAAGAAACTAACAGTATGTGTTTGTGTTACGATGTTTCCATCTTCTGAGGCTAAAAAAACAGGGTAAGAAACAAGGTTATTGTCAGTTTTATGTTTGTTTGGGGTTTTTTCTCTGAGTTATGATTCATTTCTGGGATATTTGTGCTGGTTTGCAACAAACTTGACTGCAGGTTTCATGAGGAAATAATCAGGTAAAAATGTGCATTCTGAGAAGGAAGACAAAGGTTCCTCACTAATAAAACATTGCTTTTGGTGGCACTGACCCTTCTGATAGCTATATAGCATTTGCTTGGCTGATGGTAGGTGGAAGTTTCTTGATTTTGAAAGTACAGAATGAAAATGGAGTGAAAAAAACCCCTATCCTTTTATCAGTATTCTTAGTTTAGAGAATAATTTTTTAAAAAGTCATGGTACTATATATATAGAAAAATTTATGATATGCCAAAGGACCCTCTAGAAATCTTGTCTTGACTGTAGTGCAAACCTTCTTCTCCCTGAAGCCTGTGGGCAGTGGTGTTAGAGCAATGCTGTGTACTGAGTGGATCTGTGTTCAAAATTAGATAAGGATTTTATTTACCAAGATTATACTTTGAAGTGATCCCAATGCCATGAGTTATCTTATTAAAGGTTTACTGTGTTTTATATAGCAAACACTTGAAATTTCCTGTCATTGCAGATTAACGTGTTGCTGTCTTCTACAATCATATCTGTATGCTGACTCAGCTGGGTCTTGTATGCGAAGGAGCTTGACCCATGCATGAGGCAGTCCTTTGCCTGATAATATAGCAATGGGCAGGCTACTGGAGGAGGAAACTCAGATGTCTGTTTTCACTGGAGTTTGACAGACAGTGAGTAAATACATTTTAAATCTGACAAGGAAATAAGGATTCTGTTTTATGTAAAATTAAAGCTTTGAAATGTTTGCTTCTAGTTCCACACTAATGCAAAACACACAACAGATACCTAATGATCTGATAGGAAACAGAATTTTGCAGGACTGAAACTTGAGTCTGAGCCTTTGGCTCTTTGTGTTTCACTGCCAAGTTACTGTATATTGAGTTTCTCAACAGAATACAATAAGAATTCATTTAGGATTTGAAAAGTCTCTGTAGAAAATGTCATTGTATTGTCTACAAAATATGGAACCTTTAAGCTTAAAGCTGGTGGTTATGTTTTTAGTTTTCATTTGTTTGTTTTGTTTTGTTTTGGGAGAGGGGTTGGGTTTTGTTTTTGTTTGTTTTTCTGTTTAAGTTATACCTGTTTTCCTCTCAGGGTATTCACAAATATTAGTGAATACTCTGATTAAATCTAATCTTCAAAATGATGGAGAAGGTTGCACCCAGAGACATGGAAGTTGCAGTCCAACAGTGCAGCTATTTGTTTGGTAAGATTCTAGCAGAATTTCCAACAAAGTATTTCAAATAATAGGGATTATGATCCAAAGCTGGCCCAAAATCAGAGTCTTGCTTAACCAAGACTATCTTTGATGTTGTTTTTATTTTTTTCTTTTTAAGGTTTTTTTTTTTCCTTTTTTTGGTTTTGTCATGTAAAAAAAAAAAAAAGTAAGGATCCCGTCTCTGTTCTGAAGCATGCTTCAGTGGAAATGTCAGGAGCTGTGTCTGCTCTTCAATGATCTTGCTAGTATAAAAAACCTTTTTAAAGACAATAATAAACTTTGATAAAGGAAATCAGAGTGAATTTTCCTCACAGAAACTCTGTATGAAGGAGAGGATATTCCTTGAGCACTTTCTGTGTGGAAACTTAACTCAGTTTTTCTAGAACAAGTGGATTCATTATATTCATTAACACCAAAAGTCATCTCATTTAAGACAGAGTTAATGTATTTTTAGTACTTCCCAGCTGGGGATGTTGGTTTATATCTTAATACCAGGGCAGTATGACCTGCAGTGCTTCTTGTCCAGATTAATGTTCTCTGCAGTGTCCCATCAAGTAGTTTCATAGCACAGACTTTTACTCAGGGTTGATACATCCTGTGATGTATGCTAACTTGCTTGAGGGTTTAGCTCAAAGCTTTTGAGGATGGCACTAAATGTACTGCAGTTACTAAGTTTGTGTTTGAAGGTTTTTCAAAAGAGCTGATGAATTAAAGATTTATATATCCATGAGTTTCAGCACTTGCATTACAGTAATTTTGGAGTATTTAATAAAGCAACACCAAGCTGAGATACTTAGCATGCAGAGTGAAGATCTTAAAGAAATTTTAGGAATGTTAATTTATAAGGAGTGCCACTTAAGTGCAATCTTATAAGGTCACCTGAAATGCTTATCTATCCATGCCAAAAAGAGTGCCCAGTCCTTCTGTCAATATATTTTCCTAAGGCTGAACTACTCAACATGTTCTGAACAGCTAAACAGTTCTAGTATAAAGTTTTAATCCAATAAAAAACACAGGAGAGAAGGAGAATTCAAAATTCTTTTCTGGAGAAATAGCCAAGAATAGGATTTGGATTTTAGCATCATTTTGGATTGGATGTGTCCTAGTTTTTGTGTGATGCACTTTGTTTCAAGCAAGGAACACCCCTCCTTCTCCTTCCCTACACACACACACACATATATACACACATATACATATCTTTTATTTTCTCTTTCCTTAGGGCTTGACCTGACACCCAATTCTTGAGATGCTGAAGATGTAACATACTGAAATGACAATAAAGATACCATTTAATTTCACTTTAATCTGGGTGAAACTGAACTCTTCAGTGTTGGATTTTTCTCCCTTTCCCTTTCTTGCTTTTATTTTTTTTTTTTCCAATCCTGAGAAATATAAATTAATCATGCCTACTGGAAGTATCCAATAGAACAATATTGGTTTGCACTTAAGGGATATCAGTGGAACCAAACAGGACATTGTTGCAAGGCAAAAATACTGCCAAGTGTTTTATTACAGGTAATGAGATTTATTTTGATTCGGATGATAGGATGATTTAGGCAAGTAATTAGAACTGTGTTGAATGTTTGCATTGACTCTTAAGTCCATTTGAATACAGTAAGTTGCCCCTTTGAATACACTTTATGCAATCTTGAGTCAATGTTGTTTTGAGCAACTGGAAGGTAGGCAGATACTTGCCAGATGTCTTCATCAGCCTTCTTATTTTGTATCTCTTGAGCCCTGAGGAAAATAAGACAGAATAGAAACCTAGTTTTCTGGCAACCCTCAGTGCAAGGAGAAGGCATGATGTCTGCTTAGTGGCCCTCTGAAAGATGGGAATAACATCTGGCTGATGCTCTTGTAAGGCAAAGTACAGCACAGGACAAACAGAAGTAGAAAGGAAGTCATCAACCCACTCACCTCCTGGGAGGGGCATGGAGATAATTAGTGACTATTTGCAGAGGACTTTTCTTTTGGAAAGACAAACAGTAAATTAAGGAAAGATAAAAAGGTTCATTTAGTGATATTATGCACAAATAACGACTCTCCCTACGGATACATCTGAAATCAGATGAAATCTCTGTGTGGGTTCGAAGCAAGAATTTATAGTTATTGTAGTTTTGTATGTTGCGGGGTGACCAGTGAAATGGCCAGCATTTCGTTCATGTTACTCAAATAAAAGGGAAAAAAATCTCCCGTACTTCATGAGCTGAGCTTCAGGGTTGGATTGTCAACATAACTGTGAGGGAAGTCCTGTGGTATAAAATCATGGCTAGGCTTCGCGAACGAAGATTTGAGAAGGGCTCTACCCACGCTTGCTGCAAGCGTGCTGATGGCTAAAGAGGCCGATGCGAGATAGACAAGTCCGGTTGCAAAAGGCACAGCAGAAAGTCTCCATAGGTGGTGTTGGCGAGGCACGGTTCTTTCTGCGTTGTCTTTTCTCCTCCAGACTGATTCTGCGTGCATTCTCAAAGGAATCAGCAGCGTTATGGATGGTGGTATAAAATACTCCAGTAGTAATTTTGAACATAGAATCGTAGAATAATCAGGTTGGAAGGGACTGTAAAGATCATCTAGTTTCAACTCCCCTGCCATAAGCAGGGACACATTCCACTAGACCAGGTTGCTCAGAACCCCATCCAACCTGCCCTTGAACACTTCCAGGATTGGAGAATCCACATCTCTGGCCAGCCTGTTCCAGTGCCTCACCACCCTCACAGGGAAAAATTTTTTTCATAGTATCTAATCTAAACCTACTCTCTTTCAGTTTGAAGCCATTCCCTCTTGTCCTGTCACTACATGCTCTCTTAAATAATCTCTCTCCATCTTTCTTGTAGGCTCCCTTCAGGTACTGGAAGGATGTGCTCAGGGTTATATCTGTGATTTTATCCCAGACATTGGCATGCCAGTCATAGTAGGCAGAGAGAAATTGACATTTTCTTCCTTGGCTATGTTGTGTGTGGTGCATACTGCAATGTAAAACATGAAGAGGCAGGCAATTAAATATTGTGACCATGAGCCTAAAGGCAGGTTAAACCAGTAAATCTCACTTGAATGGCAATTTTTAATCCTATGCTAGTGTTGCTTTACATAAGAGATAGATTGGAAACAGTTTTTTTGAGAACAGAAATGTTTTCCTGTTAGTTCACATAATCAAACCAAATTACCTGCTACAACTGTTTTCTTTCCCTAATGAAAGTTCTTAAGTGCTGGAATGGATTTCCTTGAAAGACTGTGGAATTGCCATTGCTGAGGATCTCCAGAACCTGACTGGAAAAGACTGAGCAGCCAGATATAAAAGTGAGGATTGCCTTTCTTGGAGCAAGACACTGTACAAGAAAACCTCCAGAGAGCAATCTCAGCCTCAATTATCCTGTAATTTTAAACTATGATGGAATCTGAATCAAGGATGACACTATATGAATATTATCAAAACTGCCTTAAAAATAGCTGTTGCTTGTGTAGGTTTATTTCTTTATTATTTGAATGATTAGAGACAGACCTGTATTTAAGTATTTCAGTGAATCTAAGCCTTTTATTCAGGAGGGTAGTTTGGTGAAGTAAGACCATTAGGAACACGCAGCAATAACAACTTTTGTTATTTTGTATCTGTTTTTTACCCCAACCCAGTACTTTGAAGGATTGTTGATTGCTGCCTGATTGAGGCCACCTTAGCTCCATCCACAAGATATCTTTAAAAAACTTCGTGATGCAGTATAATACTCTCAATAAATTATTTTATAGGGTTTATGGATCTTTCATCACAAACCATTTTATCAGTGAGACCATTTTAAGCCACTAGCTCTGTGATCTTCCCCCAGCTACCAACTGAAAGGGACATGCTGTGGCACTCTGATTTGTGACTTGCAGAACGGTAGGATTCACATTTTAGAAAAAATGAGTCCACTGTCCAAGATGACCATCTTTTATGAGGTCAAGGTCAAAAGAGAGGTATGAACTCTAACCCTAGATAAGTGTTCACAAAGCATACCTTGTGTCTATGTGATCCTGCAATCGATCACACTCAGCTGGTTCTGTTTTCTTCCTGACACTATCCATGTGGTCTTATTCCTAGTTTGGCTGCATCTACAAGTGAGTACTGATGTCCTCCATTGATCACAAGCAATTTCTAGGATGTCCCTTGATTTAAACTGCAGACACTGTTGAGAAAAGGGCACTTTAGTTCATAACAATGTAAACCATGATATGTATAATTATAATGTGCAGGACTACTTGTTTATTTCTTACATTCTGAAGAGAATAATATGTAGCTTCAGTTGCATTGCTTCAGTATGGAATGCTTAACCAATGCTGTGTACCTCTATATTATCAGACCATCTCAGAACTGAATTTTCTTCCCACAAATTCTGTTTTCACACTTCAGTGACTTGTATCATGAAAATTCACTGGCAATGAACCGTGTTACAAGCACTGGACTCTTCTAAATGAAAAAGAATTTTTATATCCTGTGTTCTCTTATCTGAATTTTAACTCACTACTTAAATGTTACATGCTGTCTGTGTGCAATATTGTACCATTCCAGAAAGAAAAAGTTAGAATAATGGAATGGTTTGCATTGTAGGAGATCTTAAAGCTCATCTTGTTTCAACTCCCCAGCAGGGAACACATAGGCAGGAACATCTCCCACTAGACTGGTTTGCTCAGAGCTCAATCCAACCTGACCTTGAACACTTCCGGGGATGGGACATCCACAGATTCTCTGGGCAACCTGTGCCAATGCTTCACAGTAAAGAATTTCTTCTGTATATCTAACCTAAATTTCCCCTCTTTCATTCTGAACCCACTACCCTTTTCCTATCACTGTAGTTCCTGATGAAAAGACCCTCTCCATCTCACTTTCAGGCCCACTTCACATACTGAAAGGTTGCTTTGAGGCTTCCAGGCAACCTTCTCTTCTCCAGGCTGAAGAACACCAGCTTCCTCAGCCTATCTTCATAAGGCAGGTGCTCTAGTACCCTTGGCATCTTTATGGTCCTCCTCTGAACTTGCTTCAACAATTCCTTGTCCTTATGTTGGGGCACCGTAGCTGTCAAAAGTATTCCAGGTGAGGTGTCATGAGAACAGAGGAGAGAATCCCCTCCCTCAATTTGCTGATGACACTGCTTTTGATGTGGTCCAGGACTTGAAAGGCTTTCTGGGCTACAAGTGCACACTGCTGGCTCAAGTTGAGTTTTTCAACAATCATCTCTCCCAAGTCCTTCTCTGCAGTGTTGCTCTCATTCAATTCTCTGCCCAACCTGTAGGTGTGCCTAGATGCAGGGGGAAAAGAAAACATTTCTTAATAGGCCATATCTATTGGTGAAATGTTGGCATTCCACTAAAAATCCTTTTAAATGTGGGGTACTGTCTAAGCTATTGAGCATCTTGTGGCTATGATGCATATTGTAATGTCATGTATACTTCAGTATTCTAAGGATTGTAATGTGCTCAGGAGTTCAGTCTGCTTTAGTGCAGCAGTGATTTTGTGCATTACAGTGTGTGCTCACACATCTGAACACGTACACTGGGTTCTCAAGGATGTGGAAGCAGCAGGTAGACATGGACAAATACCATAGGAGGACCTGTAAGATCCCAAAAATCTAGTGCATCTATATGAAAATGATGATGAGGGACATGCAGTCCAAAAGGCAATTTCAGTGACAAAAGGCAGAGGTTCCTTTCCTAATAGGCAATAGATAAGAAAAAGGGCCCAAGAAGGTTTTGTTTGCTTTCTAACAACTGGTACATATGAAGTTCCCCAGAATGCCATGATTCTTTATATACTAAATATGGCCATACGTCAGCATCAGCTTCAGTCTTTGGGTCTCATTTTAAACTCACTGCTAACTCTAAAACAAGAAATTATGCGAATTTCTAGCTTCTTGAAGACAACCAACCAAAATAACTCTTCTGATTCTGCTGTGGACTGGGAATGTATTTCTCTTTTAGTACATTGCCTTGAACAGACTACCCTATTTTTAACAAAATGTGTCCTGGAAACATATTAATACTGTAAAGGTGCATATCGAAAGTAAAAATGTGTGAACAGCTACTGTGGGGGAGAACAGATGTAACTAGTCAAGATGTAATGTTTAATTTCTGCAGAATCTATAAGAAACAACTACATTCAGTATCATCTGTTTTGGGGTGTGTGTGTGTGTGTGTGTGTGTGTGTGTGTGTGCGCGCAAAGTCAGGCCTTGTGTACCAGAACTCTGTGTGTGTGTATCTGTGTGTGTGATTATTAGCATTTCTCTGTTGGTGTACTAAAGCACTGCACAAGGAATCTGAAACACATTACAAGTGGATTTGAAACAACATAGACTTTTTTGAAAACAAAAAGAAAAAAAAATTAAGTTGTACAAACCTAAAGTGAAAAACAGAAACTGTGCCCTGCATATGTTTGTATTGGTGCTAATGAAACATTTAAATGTGTCATATTATATTGCCCTGATGATACAACTTTTCACCAAGAGATCTACAAATGCAGATGCAATCCTTCTTTGTCAAAATCTGCCTTTCTTGTCAAGTACACTGAACCATTCCCAACATGCTGAATAAATCCAGCCATATATAAATACAATATTTTCTGACTAATTTAAGATCAAACAAAGTCTATAAACTTAACATGTCAGTATAAACCTACTGCATTCTGTCAATGAATCATCACGAATTAATGACTTTTGTCAAAGTGTTGCAAATTTAATGCTACTTTGCTTTGAAGTTTGGAATTTAATTACACTTAATGTTACCAAATAGCCAGAACTGGTGACATTTTAAAGACAGAACTGAGTAATTAGGCAAATTACTGTTTTTATAGTCATCCTAAACACCCAGAACAAGTGTGGTCTAATAAACAGTATATGAGGTAACCTTTTCACATAGTAATTACAATGGCTTTACCTCTAAGTCCATCTTTCAGGAAAACAGAATTCCAGACAATGTGGAATGCACTTCAAGCTAGAGATATTGAAAGAATTTGGTATTTAATGGACTGAAATAAGGGCCAGAGGAAGGGTTGTTTTTCTGGAAAACATAGTACTGAAAAATATATAGTATTGCTCTGTATTTGGTATTACAAAACTTTTCTAGAGCTGGTGCTTGGAAGGTATGAAACAAATCTGTGGTCAAAACCTGCCCTTTTTCACTGTTCCAACTTTATGCTAGGATTGACCAAACAGAGCTCTCCAGAATTAATCTCAAATTTGAAGAGAGGAATACATGTTTTTTCATATCAGTGTAGAAACTTGAATGGTTGTAGAAAGCAACTATTGATTAGTATGGCAGAGAAAATTAAATTTGCTGAAATAATGAGATAATATAGGTTTGAAGTCAGAAGTATTAAAGCGTCCTGAAAAGATATCTATTCATGCAATGGACCGGGAAAATTAATTTCAAAGACAAAATACTCCTTGTGAAAATTCATCCATAGGATTGGCAACGAAACCAGTAGTGCTAACTCTCAGCTCCCATGCTTTGTGTTGATGATTAACTAATGTTGCATCTCACATAATGTCCTTTTCTTTTCCTGGACATTTAGTGTCTCAATAAGGCTTCTTCAAAGAGCAGAGGAGCAGTAGTCGCTTTTAACCAACAAGATCTTATTCCATCCCACGGTTACAGCTGGTGACAGGTGAAACCTGAGGTCAACCAAACACAATAGTAAAAAATGTAACTGAACTGTCAGAATTTCAAAGAATTTGCAATTTTATAGAACTTGCAATGTTTGTACAAAGCCACAGTGTTGCATCACATGGTACACAAGCTTAGTTCTGCTTGTGGACAACACTGGCAAAAAAATCCAAAACATCCAAACATGTTAGAGTACCATTTTGCATTAGTTAATAACCTTTCTCGCAATGATTTTTTTAAACTTAAAGTTTATATTGGGCTAGAAAAATCATATGACTGCTTGGGTGTTGGACTGTGGGCCAAATTGACCTCTTTGTGCAGAACCCATCTTGTGGAAGGAGAAGTGGGTTGTGCAGAAATGTACGGGTGGCTGCATGCGTTTAACACATTAATAAAATTTGCTTGTGGGAAGTTTGGTCAAAACAATGAGTTGAGAAGAATATGTGATATGAATTTTTCTGCCATGAAACCATAATACCAATAGTTACTGTACCTGTGTACCTTTGTGTTATTTTTTATAGACCCTTACAAGTAGTAACAAGTTTCCATGACAGTTTTGAAGTTTGTTTGCATATATATGAGTAACTCATTTCAACACTTTGGAAAAACAGAAGAATATATGAATACAAAACTATGTTATTAAAATTTTGGATAAAAGTATGGGCAAAGGAATTTTCAGTGCTGCAAATGGAAAGGTCATTTTGTCCTGAGTGTGAGTCTGTGCTGGGGCCAAGGAAACTGACTGGCATGTATACTAAAGCCAAACCCAAGTCTCTCTGAGCATTTACTGACAGACCTGAATTTAGACAGTTGCAGGTGATGAATTTTCCAAGTTGGGTTGGAGGACTGTCTTAAAGTTGCATCAATTTAAAAAGGAAAAAATCATAGCAGAACAAAGAGGGGAGGTTCATGTGAATAGTTCTTCCTGACACTGTGATTTTCAAAGAAACAACAACAAAAAAAGCACCAAAAAATCACATTCTTCATGATAAATTAATAAAAAACATCTTTCCAATATTTTTTTATTGTTCTGATAACAACAGTTTGACATTTTTGTTTTGGCTCAGTTAAGTTTTTCCTATCTATTTCCTGCCAGAAGAAAAAAAATCCATAATTTTCTGCCATCTGCTGGAAAGTATTTCTTTCTGATTATTAATGAATGTACTCAAGATAATTTGAAGTTGTCAATTCTGAATTTTGCTAGACAAAGCAGGATAATGGTTCAGATCATATACAGAAATGGTAGATTATGACAGTAATAATAAGAAATATTTATTCTCCCATTTTTTTATGATGAAGTTATTGATTGTGAAAGGTACCACAGTGACAACCAGGAGTCAAGACAATATTTGAAAGGTATCTACTGTATTCATCACAGGAAATAACCCATTCAAATTCTGATCCTAGAAAAGCCTGCTGATTACCTGCTAGAGGGGGCAAATCTCTTCACTCTGCATGACCCCCTCTCCCCTGTCCCTTGCACCTTAGACAAATTCAACCATGGCATTTTAGATCATGTGTTAATTTTAACTATTTGCATGAAATATCCTGGCAAGTTTATTGTACTGACTTACTTTTTTTAAGACTGGAAAATGGCCTTCAGCCTAATGTGCCCGATTATGCAGGTTTATCGTTCATGTCACATGGCTGCTATTTTCCCCTACTCCAAAAACTTCTCAAAAGAAACAAAAAAAGATGTATTTCATAGTGATTGCCATCTATTTAAATCAGTTGTTTGTTTTTGTTTTTTTTTTTAAAATCTGATGAACTCTCAATTTATTTCTTTTATATATATATGCAAGCTAGAATTGGGGTCACTCTTCTCTTCAATAACACTATAAACCACCAAACAATAAGGGAAAAAAGTTAATTTTAATCCAAACCATTTTCATTGCATGAATGTTTGTACCAGCACAAGAGTGGGTTTGGACTGCATTTTCCACTCCTGATGTTACTTTAAATTGTTCAAATGCTTGCCTCAGGCACTGTAAAGTCCACGTGAAAGAAAAAAAAAAAAAAAAAAAAAAGAGTTGTTAAGCTGTGGGGAAAAGAGCTCAGGGGAAGCAAGGGTGAATCAGAAATCTCCCTGCATTTAAGACAATCCATCATAAAACATAAGCCAGAAAGAAAGTAAGCTTTGTTAAGTCTGATGCTTGCAGATAAAAGGGGTCTTTTAAGTTCAGTTGGAGATACCATGTCAGTTTTTGCATTATCTAACTAGTTTGTTTACTCCAAATAACACGTTGGTTCCTTTTTGCATATAACCTATACCTTAAATATGTCATGGTGAATGGTACTTTTGTGCCAACAGTGACTTCAGACCAAGGAAATTGTGTTATGTTTGTGGAGGTTTTTTCCTTTGGTTTGTTGGTTTTTCTTCCATGAAATTCAATCAATAGAAAAGCCAATTTTTAATTATCTGGATTTGAAAATCAGTTAATTCAAAATACCAAAGCAAAATCTGGAATTTCACATAGTAGGCTGGCATAATTAGCTCTCAATTAAATGGACGAAAGAAGGTGGTCATGGTTTTGCAGGCTGTTTGTAGGGAAGTGGTGTGTCTGCGAGGCTCCAAATTGAGCCAGGGATGATTTGGGCTGAAGTTCTTCCTTGCAAACCATAATAGTATTGGGAAGGGAGCCTGGAAAATTAATCAACAGAATATGGCCCTTATCTCACATCTGTGAAGTTTGCAATATCTCTTTCAGTAAATGGGAAAGAGCAATGTTGTGCTAAGCTTTAGAAGCTGAACAAAGCCACAGACCATAGACAAGACATTAGTTGTTCATGCCTGTGTGGTCACATGTAAACTGTCTGTACACTGGTTGTGCAAACTACGTACTATATTTATCTTTGTGCCACTTCACCTGCCCAGACACCAGCTCAGTGAATTTTGAGAGCGTCCAAGTAAATGTCTCACTTTCCAGTGTTCATTTTCACAATAAAAGCAGCAGAATCACTGTAGTGAAAAACGGGCATTTTGTGTAAACTGGTGGAGTAACAAGAGCTGCAATAGTGAGGACACATCCTTCTTCTGCCAGCTCTGCTGCATGGACAAGTAACTTTGGTAAAAGATATAGATATCTTTAACTGACGCATCTATTTTCTGAGTAAGCACAATTTACAACTTCCATACAATAACCCTGTGAGTTAATTCAAAATGCTGTCACTTTTAAAGTGTTTGTTCTGCCGGTCTGCTTAAGAATGTATCTCATCTAGCAATGCTGCAAGGTGAGAGAAGTTCAACTGGCCAGATTTTCTTACGTCAGGTGTTCATTTAATGGCTTAAACCAGGGCTGTTCAAAGTTACATAGGAAACACACAGATGCACTCTTACACAGCCTAGGTGGTTTAGAAAAATGATTCCTGACACTCCAGTTGATTTTGCACTGTGACAGATGAAGTGGCATTTTGCAATGGTCAAAACCTACACTGTCCCATCTTGGGGGCAAAAGGCTGGAACATTTATTGAATACAACCGTGACAATATAGAGAACTGAAAGGCAGGATATGTTAATAGGGAGGCAGGATATGCTAATAGGGATGATTTATGTTAGTTAGGGCTTAGACAGCTAATTAGCTACATTTCACGATAGATCAAGCATTCCTCATACAAGAGCCACCTGGAGGGATACAGGGCCTCAACAGGATGGCAACAAATCAAAAGAGTCCACTCACTCCCGCCGACAGGAGACAGGGCGAGATAACTGCAAACAGCCTTCTCAAGGCCAGGCCTCCTGTTTTATCAGGGAGAGAAATTCATTTCAGCTTCTACCATCCATGGCTTGCTGCTCATTCCCTCTAAATCTTCATCTGTTAATAGCTGATGTCCGATTCCAACAGCATTTCAATCAGACCAGATGAGCAGAGCCTGTATATCACTGTCTCTGAAAGATGGATCTGTCTCACATCTCCTGTATCCAGCCATGCAGCCCTATCTCTTCCTAAACTGTATGAGAGCCAGTTCTGTTCACTAAATCAGCTGAAAAGTAAGAATAAAGAATATAGAAAGGCATAGTAATTTAGTATTTGTACTCTATAATGATGTACAAGGTGATGATGTGATGTAAACACTTCTGTCTCCCCTTTCCTGTTTTTACAGGTTTTATTCTGCCTTTTTCAGTAACTAACTGTATGCTAAGAGACATATGGCGGGTTTTGTGTCTCAGTTATGTTTGCTTGAGTAAAAGTCCATGTGCAACAGGAAGCTGATTCTTTTGGCCTTCACAACTATTTTTGATACACAGCTGGGTATTTTTGTGAGCTTGGTGAATCTAGATAAATTCAACTTTTTAAATTAATCTATTAAAACGTATTTTGTTTTTAAATAATCCATTTCTTTGCATGAGCTGCACTTATTTTGTCATCTTCATTCACCAAATGAATTGGTGCCAACTTTAGGGTAGCATGTCTTGTCAGATGATGATTTTCCTTGTGTCAGAGATGTAGATCACACAATGTGATTAGATACTGATGTCTTCTTTTTAGACCTCTTCAAGAGCTTTTACAAAATGTTTCAAAAACAGTTGAGAGGGACAGCCTAAGAGTGCCTTTGGAAAAATATATCTTCATGAAAACCTTACTGTTCTTATACTCTGCCTTATCAGTATTTCAGTTACAATTTGTTTACCATTAGGACTCATGTATAAGAAAACAATATTGTAGTCTTGTCTGTTGTAAGTAGTTGGTAAATGAATACAGAAATTTGATAGGTGGCAACATTTGTTTTAGAACTCAATTTAGTAGTTTCACCCCAACCCCCCCTCGCCTGATTCCCAGAATTGGCAAGGAGACAGATTTTTCTGCATCCTTGGACTGAAAAAAGGGAGTTTTTTTTTGAAAAACAGTTTTGCTGTAAAAACATATAATTATGTGTGGGTAGACTTGGCGTGGATCTCTTCCTCTTTAGGGATCTGAAAAAAACAAGCCTTTTAAAATACCCTTAATAATATACAGGTAAATAACGAGTTCAGGCAAATAACTGCTAAATATGAGAAAACCAGCATATTTCTACTCCTACTGCCAGCCAGCAAAAGATCAGTGATTACCCATATCCTGACAGTGATATTTTACACAGACTTCTCCACTGTTTTCAAGTGGGAGATCAGTGCCCAGACTGATGGCAGGATGTAGACCTTACAAAGTATTTCCTGATGAAAAAAGCCCTTTGGATTATTGTGTAGACTAAAATGTTATTTAATTAGCTGGATTGTGAAAGGCGGACTCCCACGTACTCAGGACGAAGTGTAAACTGACATTAGAGATCCTGATGTTGCAAAAAACCTGTAGTCTAGAATATCCCCATGTCAGTAAGAAATCTCTTTAAATTCCAAGATCTTTATGCAGACACAGTTTGTGACAATAGGGACTTACTTGGATGTAAAGGGCAGTGTGTTAATACCCAACCCTCATTTGGTTACTTTTCTGAGGGTATTCCAGCTGGCTTTCAAAATGCTTTTATGTACATGATGCAGAAGGATGCTAAACTGTGAGTAAGAAGGAGGAACTGGTGGGAAATGGGGAGGCGAAGGCTGACCTGCAGTCTGTGCTAAGTGAAAGGAAGGCAGAAGACACGACCATCTGCCATCTAGAGAAAGTGGAGATGGGAAATGTGGGCACAGATATTGCTGCATGGTTTTCTGGAGCAAACAAGTATAATTCCGCAAAGCATTACTTGCATCTTGACATTACTTTCTTAAGTTAGTGTTAACAAACCATCCCTATGAAGACAGGCTGAGAAAGTTGGGGTTGTTCAAAGAACTGGGAGTACCCTTCTTGCATCTTCTGATGCTCGCTGTAAGCAGAAGTCAACTTACAACCAGGTAGACCTGTGTGTTTACCATTGTGCCTGTGTCATAAACAAACTGATTGGAGTGAGGTGTGCTGAAATATCAGCATACTCTTAAATTGTCCTATCATCTATACTTTTGGAGAGGAACAACTGATGAGTTGCCATGCTTCCTTGCACTTTAGTACATCTTTGTAGTTAAAAGACATTGAATGGTTCTGAGTTCAAGAGGATCTTAGGAGGCAGGCAGCAGCTTCTGTCTTCTCTTGTCTGTATAGACAAGACCACTCTGCTGGTAGAGGGAAATTAAGAAAGCAATCTTTAATACTTATTTTAAATTGGAAAATATGCAGCTTAGTATGGTTTTTTTTCTCATATCTTAATTTCATCTTTCCAGATGAAATATATGAATATTTTAGGAAGCAATATCAACTCTCTGCCCTGCAAATTCCTGTTAATATCCCTCAGTTCAGAATGTGGCACAAAATTTGGTTTTGTTGTTTTAATAATGGTTCATTTACTGGGTTATAATTCCTCCTAATTTTTATTTTCCAGTGTAGTGATAATGGCTGCAGAACTAGGTCTGGGTTTTCTTTTATTTCTGATATGTTAAGATGTACTATGGAGTGTCTTTGTCAAACTCCCAGGAGCACCATGGAGTTTATTGACAGATCTTGTAACACCATGTCATCATTTTAGCCAGGACAGGGTTAATTTTTGCAGTAGCCAGGAGAGAGCGTAGCTTGGACCCAGAAGTTATTCTATACTACCTCACTGGGTTATCTCTTTCTGAAACCTAGTTTACAATAGATGCGAAACATGAAAAACTGCTGGTTAAGCATGGCAAGTTTGGGTTCAATGTCTAGGGCAAAGTAATATAATCCAGGCAAGTACATTTAACATACAGCAAAGGTAATTCTGTCAAAGGAGATACGTCTGCGTGTAGGCTTATTGTTCCAGCCACTTGCTTGTGTGGCCTAATACTACATGCTGAAAATGAGAGGTCAAAACATGACCATATTTGCTGAACAAACACTGGTGTGACCCTTGTGTCTAACTGCAGCACACCTGTTTGCAAGATTAGCCAATACAGGTGATTACAAATTTTGCATCTTTGGGCTCTTATGAGGGGATTCAATTAACATAATGTAAACACGACTGCTCTATAGATAAACTGTCTGTTCAGCATAGTTAAGGTAGGAGAGATTTTGAGTGCATAATGCAAGAGTTCTGTTGCTGTGGCCCCAATTTCCTTTCAAAAGTCTGTGGGAGTATGTATGCCAAAGAGAACTTCCAGAATCAGGCTTGAATTCATTAAGTTGCTATCAAATTAAGACCTGTACAGCAGCTTTCAGAATTACTTAATATATCTTCTTTGAAGACAAAATTTCTTGTGATCTGGAAATTCGTATGTTTCTTGACACAAACTGGTCAAGTATCAGTAACCTTTATTGTCTTGTGTGAATACAAAGAACTCTGTCTGAGATAAATTTGGCCTAGTAAGGCTGTTAAACCCCCACAATATTTGTGCATAAAAGATATTTATACATTTCTGTTGTGGGTTCACCTTGGCTTAATGCCAGGTGCCCACCCAGCCACTCTATCACTCCCCTTCCCAGTCGGACAGCGGAGAGAATACAGGTGGAAACGAAAGAACCAGCACAAATCATGGGTTGCAATAAGGCAGTTTATACAAAAAGCAAAAGCAAAAGCAGGGTGTGCGCACGCAAAGCAGAAGCAGCAATTAATCTCTACTTCCCCTGTGCAGCGATGGTCAGCCACGTCTCTGAGAAGCAGGGCCCCTATGCATGTGTTGGAGGTTAGCAGGCAGACATCGGAGACAATGAGTGCCTCCCCCTCCTGCTTCTTGCCTCAGCTTTTATATCTGGGTTGACGTCATATGGTATGGAATATCCCTTTGGTCAGTGTGGGTCAGCTGGCCTGCTTGTGTCCCCTCCCAGGATCTTGTCCTTGACTGAACAGTGAGTGCTGCGCTCAGTGGTAGCCAAAATATAGGTGTGTTATCGACGCCAATGCAGAGCACAGCACAGTGAGGGCTCCTACAGGGAAACAAATTCTGGCTCAGCAAGACCCACCACAATTTCTTAAATGTTTTGCCAAAAAAACCAGAACGAAACAAAACAGAGTAAAGGCAGACAGACTAGAGCAGTAAGCAGGAGATGGATCTTCAAAGTTATAGAAGAGGCTGTTCTCTTACTGCCCATGTCAGGGGCAGAGGGATGTGTTTTGGACTAAGCTGAGGAGCAGGCACAGTTCCCACTGAACCAAGGCAACCAAGTCTGCTTAGGGTTGTTGCTATTGGTCAGTTTGTTAATTTTGAATAAACTCTGGATTTGTGGGGAAATTATTAAAGCAGTAAGGTTCATACATTCTGGGAAAAGAAACTATTTGCCCCTGCCTTATCCTAACAGTGGCCAACATACTTTCCCTGTGTACAAACCCTTTGTCCTTTCACCAACGTGACCATGAAAAACAAAGCGACTAGTGGTGGCAAAAAGGCAGAACAGCCTTTACAGAGGAACGGAGGTGTCGTGGATTCACCTTGGCTGAATTCCAGGTGCCCCCCCAGCCACTCTATCACTCCCCAGCCTGACAGGGGAGAGAATAAGGTAGAAACAAAAACCCAACACAGATCATGGGTTGCGATAAGGCAGTTTATATTTGTACCAAAAGCAAAAGCAATGTGCACACTTGCAAAGCAGAAGCTAGCAATTAATCTCTACTTCCCATGAGCAGTGATGGGCAGCCACGTCTCTGAGAAGCAGGGCACCAGCATGCGTAATTGTTGTCCGCAGGCAGCCATTGGAGACAATGAATGCCCCTGTTCCTGCTCCTTGCCTCAGCTTTTATATCTGGGTTGATATCATATGGTATGGAATATCCCCTTGGTCAGTGTCAATCAGCTGGCCTACTTGTGTCCCCTTCCAGGACCTTGCCCACGACTGAAGAAGGAATGTTACAGTGCTGTGCTCAGCAGTAGTCAAAACATGGGTGTGTTATCAACACTCTTTTAGCTATCAATGCAGAGTGCAGCACTGTGAGGGCTACTATGGGGAAATAAATTTCAGCTCAGCCAGACCCACCACAAGAGGGAAGAACTGGTAGAGACAGCGCCAGGGTGTGCATGATAATGCCTATAGATCTGTCTGCCTCCAAAGCATTTGCTTGACTAGCAATTGCTTGCTCTGCATGATTGTCAGAAATTCTTCTCATGAAAAATAGTCAGCAAGAAGTTAGCTTCTTGCTACAAGTAAAGATATATTGAAATTCTTTCCTTTCATAAAGTTGCAAATGCTTTAGGACAGTGATGGGTGGCTGTGTGGAGAACGCACAGCTATGTACCCACACATTAAATAGGCAAAGTTTCAGTTGCATGGCTCCACCTTAGCATTAAAAAATTGGTACTAAATTGGGATTAGATAGGAAACTGATGATTTGGTGCACCTGCAGCTCCTGGGCTTGAGAGATGCTGAGCCACCTCCATCCTGCAGGAATGCTGTCTATTATCCAAGTGCAGTATTCCCCTCTCTCATAAAGTGTAGGCAGTCTTTTCCCCCTGAGCAGGTCTCTGTCTCAAGGTTTTCCTTGTCCTTCATATGTCCCATAGCTCCAAGAGTAATTGTGTCAAGAGAATACTTACCTTGTGAAAGAAGTGTTTGAACAATGCTTTCAGGCATATGGTGTGATTCCTAGGGCTGTCCTGTGCAGGGCCAGAAGTCGGACTCCATGATCTTGTGGATCCCTTCCAACTCAGGATATTTTTTGATTCTATGAAATTATCCTTATCCCTCATCCAGCTTCTTCCCCCTTAGCTGCAGTCCCCTGGAAGAATGACCTGGCTCATGTGGGAAAATCCAAGTGCTCTCTGGTTGTCGCCATCTTTCCTTTCCATGTAGGCCCTGGCATACAGGGAGCCTGGCCCTGCCACATCACCAAAGCCATCACTCCCAGTAGGCAGCAAAACCAATTATAACCCTTCACCTCCAAGCTGCCGTCCTCTGGACTATTTTCCATATTGAAGGTACTTCACACCTTCCACTTAAAGAAGTTGAAAAAATGGTTAAGTGGTACATCTCCAGCATGGATAATTTCAGTGATTAGGACTTCTATTCTTCTGCCTGGTTCCCCACTGGAAACGGAAGAGCACTTTAATAACAGTGAAAAGTAATGGCTGATTTAGCTGTACCAGAACATACAGCTCAGCTGAAAAATTATTTTAATCTCCAACTATGAGGTGATCTTTGCTGGTAAACCGAAATACTTTATACTAACTGAATATAAGACCTGATGGTATTAAATTATCATCATCACATATGACAGAAATCCTATTTTTGAGGCTTGCCAATAGAATCATGGAAGGGTAAAACTGAAATTTGCAGGTTTCATTTCCAGCTCTACTACTTTTCTAAAGAAGGTTTTCAGCTTATATATTACAGCAATATTAGGTTAAATTTTTCATCAAGGACTGTATTAGCAAACCATTTTCTTAGTGTAAAGCTATATATAACACAGGTTTTCTTGTAGTTAATGTTAATATTTTTTGGTGCCACGCTTTAAGGGTAAACGCAAGTATTTGAGTATCAGTCAGCATTAGGCACAAAAACCTGATCGAGAATAAGCACACACTGCTCTGGAGAAAAACTTATTTGATTTGGGGCTTTCTTGGCAAAGAATATGGGCCAAATCCTCTATTTGCCAGTCCTGCAGGTGTCTTTACAAAAATATAATTGCTTGCTGGGCAAAGATTTGTTAGGCCTAAAAGCCATAAAATCATTTACTTCAGTAACTGTAAAAAATTCCCGAAGAGAAATTAAAAATCATCTACAAGATTATAACATTTAAATAAAAATCAAGAGCTAAATAAACAACTTGTTGGGTGACATCTCTCAGATTAGTGATGGATAACAGAAGGAAAAAAAAATTAGAAGTTTACAACTCCTGGATTTTTTCCAAATAATTTTTCATTTATACATTCTAAGTAGAAGCAGATTCACTGGTTTAATACCTGCTAGTGACATTGTGTTTAACACCATCTCTTTAGTTTAGAGCAAAACTGTTGTTCTGTCAGACAAACTTATCTTGAGATGACATCAAATCCAAATGGTCTTTGGTGGAAATCTCAAGAAGCATTCTGTGTTTCCTTTCTGTCATCATATCAGTTCTGTGTTCCTGATTTGCAGGCAAATGTTATTACATATTGGATGAGTGGGCTTGGACCATTTGTTCACTTCCCTGAAATACTCGCAGTCATCTATTTTTTATAGTAAGTAGCATGTGCTGCAGAGTGTGGAGTGCTGCCTGTGAAAAAGAAAGGGCATCTTCACTATTATTGCATTAAGTCTCTGGTTTACTGTCTAATTTATTGCCAAATGATGTATTTCCAGGCTAATTCTAATGTAAGTGCTTTTCATTTCTGTGAAGTAAAAGATGAAAGCAGAATCTTTATCCTTGTTAAGAATATTCATTGCCCTTTTTAATTTTTGTTTTAGGATCACAGTGTATTCATTACATTATTTTACAAAAGTAGGAAATCAAACCGTGTGTAAAGATACCAGTTCTGATCATGGCTCTGGACATTTAATTTCTGTGAACTCTAGCATGGGTTTCTGCTGCTTATCCAAAAATATTTCTAGCTAAACTAAAGGTCAACCTCAAAAGTAGTGCTTTGAGCAATGCACTACCTCCTTATTTCTGAGGAAAAGTGGATAAGAGCTTCTGGAAAAGTTACTGCTTATTATACTCNGTTGTCCTTCATGTGAAGCGAGCCGAGCCAAAGCATGAGTCATCTGCCTTTTAACTACTTTTTGGGTGACGTCTCACCTGGGCAGGTGTGGCCAGTACCGCCCAGTGAGAGGCCTTACGTCCCTCCCCCCGGTTATGTAACGGTTCTCCTTCTGCGCATGTGTGAGTGCGTTGGAATTTCCTTGCACCTGCGTGGTACAACCCAGAGGGTCCCCCTAAAATGGGTCTGGGGGCTTACTTCATCACCCTTCTCCTCACTTTCTCCTCCAAATGCCCTCTAAGGGCCATCAGCCAATGGTGAGAGCCCAATTAATTTTAGTTTATACACCACTGTTCCCTCCAAGGCTGAAGTTCTCCCTTATCAACACTTGTTTTCTCCTACTTGGCAGGGAAAGAATAAATTTCTCACGGATGGCTGGGCCAAACACAGACCAAAAAACATCAACATCTATTCTATCCTGAATACATATACAAATAGCTAAAAAAAAAAAAATAGGAAAAAGAGAAAATCAACAATATTGCATCTTATTTTATCATATAGCATTTTACACTCTGGGACCATATCCCTAACAATTGCAAGTTATCATCATTCCACTGACTATAGGGTCAGCTCAGGTTTTGGCAGTATTTTCCAGTTGTACTTTTATTACGAGGGACATATTATTTCAGTGCTAAAGTTTTATCATATCTCTACCTGAAGCAGATTGAATAATCTTCCTGATGTAGAAAGAAACAAGAACCATGAGGTACCTACTGCCAATCACTGTACTTACCTCAAGTTTATTTTCTTCCCAAGTCTGTCAGTTGTTAGAAGACACAATACTTTATGTGTACAAGAACAGTTTGTTGCCATTGTACTGAGCATGTGGTTAATACAGAAGCCTATTTTTAACAGCAAAACAATGTGCTATATTTAGAAATAAGCAGCAAAGGTATACAGATTTAACCATATTAAAATGCTGCAGACGATCTTGAAATGAACAAAAAACTTACCTTTTTTTTTATTTTGGGCATAGTTATTCTGGCAATTTAAGTTCATTAGAAAGTCACTGAAAAACAGCAATCCCCCTCATTCCTTATATTGCTAGCTAGTTATAAACTTTAAAGGGTGAACATAAGCGAAACTTGAACAAGATTAGTTTAATTAATTTAAATGTGATTTTCAGTTGTCCTGCTTAATAGTTCCCCAGGATTTAATAATGTTGATTTTGTGGTTTAGAAAGCATTTCATAGCTCATTTATGTTAAATTTTGCTCTTTCTACCCACACAAACTTCTGATCATGAGCATGTCTTCACCCAATGAAAATGGATGATGCCTTCTTTTGGGTTACATTCTAGAAAAATTAACTCCCTTTAATGTGAATAAAAAAATCTGATAAAAAATGGTGAGTAATCAACTAGGTACTAAAGCATCCTTTGTTTAATATGTGTCTTGTGTGCTTTAAGATATTGCCTTCATGAGGGATAAAAGCACTGCATGAGCAAACATTCTCAGTGCTCCTCTCTTAGAACTCCTGGATGATAAGAGCTACTCGATCAAAGCACAGTCATTTTGATATTAACAACATCCAGCCTGACTCTAAGATCTGGAACAAATACAGCCTTTGCAATTGGTGAGCTTTGTCTACATGGACTTTGTTGCAGGATAGTAGTCCTGAAGCTCATCAGTGACTCCTAAGTAGCCAAGTCAAACCTGCATGGTACAGATAGCTGAGCATGTAGAACCATGCAATGAGGTTCACTGAAATTCAACAGACTTTTGTGTGGACATCAATATAACAATGCTGACTCTGTGTGTTGACTGGCAGTACTGAGGCCTTAATGTGTTAGTCTGCACTCTGTGTTGGTGGCAGTTCCTACAAATTTTAATGTTACATTTCAGCCATTGTAAAGGTGTAATCAAATTGTATGGTAACTATTATTTTGCAAATGTGTAGTTTCTTGGCAGTGCAGCCTTGAAAAACCTAATATAGTGAAGTGGAAACTATGTGTATGAATATTGCTCACAGCAAACTGGTATAAAATCTTTCCTTTGGAATAGCAGGATTATAGTTCAGGAAAGGAAGAAAACCAATAATTGGAGCTTGGAGAAAAGAGTGAAAACAGAAGGCTTCAAGAATTTGGCTTTGTTGCTATTTTTGTTGTTATTTTTGTTGCTACAGCTGTTATATTTTAAACTCACAAAAAAGACTGTATAACTTTGAAATATTGTACTGAAGTAAGACTGAAAGTTTGCAACCCATCGAAGCAAGTGAATATGACTTGAAAAACTTTACAGATTTATTTTAGTGGTAGTTATATTATTAAGGTTTTTAAAAGAAATTTTAAAAAGTATTTAAATAGCTATGAATCACAATATTTAGAACTCAAGTGTTTCTTTGAGTCATATGTAACATTTTGTTCTTGATGGATAACTTATGCTTTTGACTTGACTAGATAAAGTGAAGCTAAAAGGAATTCCATAGAGATATAAACCCTCATTTTCTTTACTGCAATTTTCAGCTTTTTTGAACAAGAAAAAATATGCTTTTTATTTCAAATTTTAAATAAAATTTTGAATGAAATGATTGGATGATTGTTGTAGTTTCCTTCCCATTTTATTCTTCTTTTTTTTTTTTTTTCCATTAAATAATCTTTCTACAAATATGCGATACAGACCTAAAACTAGTCGCTGATAGGGAATGTATGAAGGAGGATACTGGTCATGCAAGTATCCTTTTTAAAAAAACATATATATCTGTGATGGTGCCAAGTTTTAGTCTCACTCTTTTTGTGTAGATCATATTATATAAATCAATTCTTTTCATGTTTATAATAATAGAATATCAAAATAGAATTATATGCAACATTGTTCTTAAAATTAGTGATGAGTTTAGAAAATCAAACTTGCAGAACACCTACTCCTGCAGAATTTAATTTTTAGTGTGTTAATTTTTTTTATTAAACTAAATGCTGCCTTTTCTGTACTCATTATTGCATTCCAACACCATTTTCCCTAATGTCACATTCCTGACTGATAATTAATTGCATACAAATGTCTTTTAAAATACATTGTATGGCACTCTACATTGTTAAGTGAGGGCACCAATCTACTAAAAATGTTTTGGAATACTTTTCATTGCCAAGGGCCTTGGTCAGACATGCACTGAATGATGAAATCACCAAGATGAAGACTCCCTCAGGTGAACTTAGAAGTATTAAATGCGGTCAGGTAATTGAAGTTCCAGAGAAGGTAAGCACTTGTCTTTGGACATGCTTGCCAATTTTCTGGTCTGTGGAGTTCCTGTCTGTGGAGCTGCTCACCCGTCCTCTTGGTGTACACTGAGATGAGAAGAGAGAAATAATATTTGACTTACAAGGAAGAACCCCCCAATTACAGTTAAGATTCTTTAATCTGTAATCATTAACTTTAATTTCCAGTCTAGGTTTTTTCCGGTGCCATTCACCCAGTAGGAACTGTCAGCTATAAAACAGAACAGACTATCTGGCTCCCCCTTGACTCCTGAGTGACCTTGAGGCTGCAGAGGATAGGCCTGGAGGCAAGGGACCATCTGCTGCAGGCAAGCAAGTCTGAATGTTGCAAGGGGAAGGCTATGAGGTTTACGGAGAAGGGTTCGATAGCTTTTCCAAGAAAAAAGCCACCACCGAAGTTTTGGTAGTAAGGCAAGTCTTTATGGTCTTAGAGCCTTCTCTGTGGGTAGTTTGTGGGGGTGTTATAGTTTTAGAATTTGTCAGAATTTTTTCTTTCCTACCAACATAGACTTTGGGAGCTAACACCCTCCTTAACAAAGACCCGGCTAATGATCCGAATTCTGACCTGATAGCTGGGAGGAGAGTTCCTTCGTTTGTTTTGGGAGTGTTTTTTTTTTTTTTTTTTTAACCCACTCACTTCTTCGGCGGTGGTTTGGAGAAGGAACCAGCTCGAAGGGACTCCTGCGGGTTCTGGCTTCTTTCCCGGACTCCTGTTCCTAGCCCAGTGTGCCCTGAGCTTCAGAGGGACAGACAATCTTCATCGCTTTGGAGTTGCTGCAGTTCTCCCAAGGCATCGATGGCACCAATGAAGGAGCCCCCGGACACCCCTGCCTACCCTCCGGGCCAGTGCTGTCCAGATGGAGGACAAAGGAGGGAGAGTCTACACTGCCTACGGGAGAGGATCCAACCCGGTGTCTTCAGGGACTCATTTGTCTAGAAGTTTTGGTTACAGAGTTGTTGTTTATTCTGTTCCGGAGAATTACATATACATATATATTTATTTAATAGTTAAGAACTGTTATCTTT
>VWZG01013278.1:0-36184 GCA_013396735.1 Grallaria varia | reverse complement strand
TGGGAAGCTTAGATTCTCTCTATATGCCAGAGATATCTTCCTCTTTGTGATTGGTGTGGAAGTTTGCATCATTGCCTGTTTTATGTTTGAAGCTAGGGCCAGGGTTCCTAGAGAATGCTCCCAGAAGCCCACCCCAGGGGTGGGAAACCAGGATGTGGTGCAGCACTCCAAGGGGCAAAAGAAAGGGAATAAAACACCTGATGTCAAGGAGACTCAGGATGTGGCTAAACCAAACGAACAGTCCAAGGCAGTGGAAGTTGCCCCTATTCAAAAAGGAAATACAAGACCAAATCAGCTCACCCAGTGGACAATGAGGGGGAAGCAGGACGTTCACAGACAGAACACCTAGAGCTAGAGATTGTTACTGAGTTGTCATTTGACAATCTCTGTAGTTTGTGGAAAGACATCACTCGAGAATCGGGTGAGCCCATCCTGACTTGGTTGTTCCAAGTTTGGGACCTTATGGGTGAAACCTTGCAACTTGGTGGTGAAGCCAGGTTTTTGGGGTTGCTAGCCCAAGATGTGGTGTTTGTGAGGGAATCAAAACCCCTTTCACTCTGGGCCATCAAGAGATGAGAGCTGAAGAAGGCAGTTGAGGAGGTGCGCAGCAGGTGTGACACTTAATGCCACTCAGTAGCACTGTGCTGAGGCCAGTGAAGTGCACTCCCACCCCATTGCATTAGACATTGCTGTCTGATGATGAGTAGAACACAAAGGCTTAATCTGATTTCTTAGTAGTAGTCCAGAAGTGTTTAAATGTCAATAAAATTCACAAAACCTGCTTAAACCACAGTCCTGTTACTATTCATATGAAGCCATTTGAAGGAAATGAAGTAAATTGTCTTTGTCTTTAGTTCTACAAAACTCTTAACCTTGGACATCAGATAGCCATAGGATGCATAGAGAGTGATTATTTTTGGCTTTCAGATCTCTTCTCCCAGAGGACCTGTGTTTGTTCTTTTTGGGAAGGAATTTGGATGTCCAAAAAAATTCTAATAATGAAAAGTTATTTCAAGAATAACCACTTCCTTGTTTAGTTTTCTTGTTAACAGGTCAAAGAAAATTTACTTAATTTTTATATAACATTCACATATGTATACTTCCTTTCTTAGCAAAAGCGGTAATTTTACCTTGCCTTAGATTTTATTTGTTTTGTTTTATTTTAATGCTATTGTGTTCAAGAGCCTTTTTTTCCCAGTTGGGCTTTCTAAATGTGCTCTAGTTACACAGTCTATCCTCACATTAGCATGAAAATGTTTCCAACCTTGACTTCTAAGCTTGACTTGTGTACCAACATAAATTTTGACATTTGAATGATCGTAAAATCTGTTTCTAACCTCACTGGGATGAATGGGATTCTTACCCTAGATTGCAAAACTTTTCAGTTATATTTCAAAGTTCTGCTAAAGTCCTTATAATTGAAGTGATACACAAACTCTCCTTTTGTTTGTGTGGATCTTAACAGCACTGAAAGTACAGTATACAACTTAGTATGCACATTTTCACTTACCTTGGCTAATTCAAAGAGCTGGATAGAGTTTGGTTGACCATTGTTTTAACTGTCTGATGCTCCTATCCCAGGAGAGTTAACAAATTTGAATAAAAAGTTTCCTTCTTAAACATGAAGAAAAACAATCTCAGTAGCTCTTCAGAGTATTTTTTTGAGATTACAAAATTCTATTTGTTCATGTTTCTTTTCACTGTTTTACTTTAAGACCTGTGCTCTTCCCCATGCTCTGCATCACTAATTTGAATTCTAATTTTTTGTTATATTTACATGTACTGTTCTGAATCAGTCACAATTAAAAGCAGTGCACTTGTGAATAATGAAAGCAATGTTTTCTGTTTATCACTGTACACAGTGTTTTGCCAAGCACAGAGAAGTTTCAGGCTTTCATCATAAATTCTTGAATTTGAACTGTGTTAGTATTGCTGTCTTTCTTGTGCTAACATATGAGAAATTAGCAAACATTGAGAAATTATGAAAAACATTCTTCTTCTAGGCCAAATCCTTCACCAGGGCTGTTCAGCCATGCAATAAAAATAATTAGATAAAGCACACAACCCCACATCCTTCAGATTCTGAATGCTTGCACAAGCTGATCTATATCACTGTATGTTTTGAGGTTCACTTGTCCCTAAGAAAAAGCCAAAATATTGCAGGCAGGGAACACATTATCAGTTTTTTAAGGGAGAGGTCTGCCACACATCATCACGTGTTGCAATACCTGGCTGTCTTGGTGAATACAAGTAACTTCCAGTTCTATTGTACCATCACGCGTAACATCATGGAATAATTTGGTAAATTTGCACTGGCTGTAATAATGTACATATGACTTTCTTTTTTTGTTTGTTTTTGTGTTTTTTTTTGTTGTTTGTTTGTTTGTTTGGGTTTTTTGTTAAAACTGAAGTCAAAGGACTGGTATGAGTCCCAACTAAACCCTTTTGTTGAATTAGGGAAACAAAACACTTGCAGTGATTGAAGTCTGACAGACCTATAACCTCTCAAATGTGAAGGGTTTGAAGCAGAAAAAGAACAGACCTCTTTATTGCTCCCAGAGATAGAGAAGCACAAGGCAAAGGTACTTCTTCCTTGAAGTCATTTATGATTAACAAAGAGTTGTCCTTAACCTATAATGTGTGGAGACAAAGTGCCAATTGTGAAAATGGTGCTCCTGGCTGGCAAATTTTGCTAGACTTATGGATGTATATGGTTAGGATGAAAATGCAATGTGCAATCGATGGCCAGGCACTCAGCTGGTGTAACTATTAATACAACCATGTGAATTTTCAGAATCTAGACCATAAAAGCCTGCTAACCCACATGACTTAATCTAACCCTCTGTGAAGTCAGTGGCAGCCTTCCCGTAGGCTTTAGTAGGTGTTGTGGCAAAGCTCAGTGTTGAGCTTGCAGTGCTTTCCAGAAAACTGAAATGTGGAAAAGAGGATAATTTGCTCAGCGGATCACCAGTTGATGGGAACAGAAGTTCTTAATGGAGGATACAAAAGCACTGGAAAAGTTCAAGTTTAACTTAGCAACAAGATTGCTGTGAAGAATTTAGAGACTCATTCTGACTTGGACAAGATCCTGGCCCTACAATCCTTAACTTGTGCTGATACCTTTACTGTTGCCATTGCTGAGGACACCTGCAACTGCTCATGCTTGAGGGAGATTTTGTATGTGCGTAGCACTTCTCAGAATTTGGACCCTGATGCTTACACACATCTGATATGTTGAATTAGAAAAGTCTCAAATCCGGAAAAAAAAAAGTGGACTCTCTCAGTGTTTTTGGAGATTGGTCAGGCCAGAAATATGGAGACAGTGGCTTTTCCCATATTTCATCCCTTCAAATTTATTTCCATTAAGCACCAGAGTGGAAGTTCTCAGAACTGGTAACCTATCAATGGCACCCTTGAACAAGACTAGAATTATGAAATTTCAGAATAAATATTTTTTCACTGTTGAGATGGTCAGGGAAAGCAGCAGGCAGAAATGAGTTTGCCTTGGTCAGTATGGTTAACAGTGTTTACATTCTGTTGAACACTAGGGCTATATTTGATTAAACTCAAGTGAAGATTTTTGACACTGATGTGACAGAGATTATAAATATGCAGGGAGAGGTGGTTAAAATTAAAGCTACCATCTTTGATTTTTATGTACAGAATGGATGGGATTTGTGAAGTCTGTGATAGTGATGAAAATGCTGTAACAACTCCAGACTGCTTTTAAATTACAGTGATCTCTGCAAATAACATATCAATGTAAAAATAAGATCTGTAGCTTCAGAGGTAACAGAGGCATGAAAGCTACTGTAGGTTTTGAGCAAGAACGAGGAACTTAAATTGAAATAAATAATGTAGATTAAGATTTATTTTGAACATAAACAATTAATTTGGAGGGAAGTACTCCAGATGGGAGACAAGTTTCCAGGTTTCCTCTTTTTCTCACTTCAGGAAAACTTTAATCTCAGGAGCAAAAGGAAGAAGAACTGATTCTATGAATTCTTGGCCTTCACCTTTTATAGGAAAAATCACCGCAGAATTTTGGATCAGCCAGAAACTTTGGTCCAGAATTGCTGGGATTATTTTGGTAACATATTTTCCAATCATTTAATTCAAAGCCAAATCCAAAGACGGTTTATTTTAGGGTGTTTTTGTGGTGGGTTCACCTTAGCTCAATGCCAGATGCCTACCCAGCCTCTCTATCACTCCCCAGCCTGACAGGGGAGAGAATAAGGTAGAAACAAAAACCCAACACAGATCATGGGTTGCGATAAGGCAGTTTATATTTGTACCAAAAGCAAAAGCAATGTGCACACTTGCAAAGCAGAAGCTAGCAATTAATCTCTACTTCCCATGAGCAGCGATGGGCAGCCACGTCTCTGAGAAGCAGGGCACCAGCATGCGTAATTGTTGTCCGCAGGCAGCCATTGGAGACAATGAATGCCCCTGTTCCTGCTCCTTGCCTCAGCTTTTATATCTGGGTTGATATCATATGGTATGGAATATCCCCTTGGTCAGTGTCAATCAGCTGGCCTACTTGTGTCCCCTTCCAGGACCTTGCCCACGACTGAAGAAGGAATGTTACAGTGCTGTGCTCAGCAGTAGTCAAAACATGGGTGTGTTATCAACACTCTTTTAGCTATCAATGCAGAGTGCAGCACTGTGAGGGCTACTATGGGGAAATAAATTCCGGCTAAGACAGATCCACCAGAGTTTTTTAACTTGTTCTTTATTAACCTGTCTTTCTGGGTTTCAGAACCTTCGCTATCTGGTTTGGGTTTCTTCCTCATAAAAGT
Source organism: Grallaria varia (assembly GCA_013396735.1). Lineage (NCBI taxonomy): Eukaryota > Metazoa > Chordata > Aves > Passeriformes > Formicariidae > Grallaria > Grallaria varia. Next base: position 31,385 of record VWZG01013278.1, on the reverse strand, counting down.
CACATTTTTGTTTGAGTCTTATTCAAAGGCATATAAAAACAAAGAGGCATCCACTGAAACTGAAGTTTCTCAAAGAATTCTGAAATCCCCATTCTGATTATACAAGTAAATTTCTCAGTCATACAGCTTTTATATTCTTCTTGGTAGTTGCTTGAAACAAAATTAAAAGAAAATTTGTTTCGTGGAGTAATTTTTTCCTCAATTCGTGTCTGACTGGTGACCATTTCAGTTGTGCTTTATGTTGAAACATAAGTTTAATTTATAAATCTGTTAGTCTAAGTAGTTTGTCAATCCTAAGAGACACAAAAAGTGCTTTCTGAGAACCATGTAATTACTCAGTAAAAATGTTTATGTAGCCTTAAGAGAGAAGAAATATTCTTTTAGGCTGGCAAGTTAGAAGTCACTTTAGTATCTTATAGTGAATCAATACTGACCAAAGAATAGGGGAAAAGAAATGCCCGTTGATGTAGCAGGTCATGATTTTTCCCCAATTCAATCACTTCATACATCAAAGGTAAAGTTTAGTGTGGGAGAGTTACATTTATTTCTGCTTTATTGCGGATCCTTAAAATTAATTTGGTCAAATTTTATTGCAGCAGATGTGAAATTCTGTCTTTCATATTATAAAGATCTTTACTTTTGGTCTTAGTCTGCCTGTTTTTCTGTTCAGTGTTCTGTATACAAAAATGAAACTTTATAGTACCTTCCATGTCCCAGTTTCCTGAAAGTTGACTCTCTTTCTGATGTTGGGTAAGACCCTTTTATAGGTTCCACTGAAGTACAGGGAAGTATTTATGCCCATAGCAAAGGACTTCGTCCCCGATTGTAGACTGAAATAGACTCACAGCAGGTGGCTACAAGCTGAAGAAAACACCTATATATATTCCCAAGTCCTCCTTTATTTTTTGAACAAATGAGACTTAAGTATAGGTTTAAACAGATACTTTGTACTGATGGGCTTATGAACTAATTAACATTAAGGTTTAATATTAAAGATGTGCTGAAGGGCCATTGCAATGTGAAGTCCAGCAAGTTGAAGATATGAAGGGATCCAGGATGCACAGAACGACCTGGTTCTGCTGGAAATAACTTTGCCAAGGAGTGCAGTGTGTGTGGGAAGTAGCTGGTACTTTCATCTGTTCTTACAATTCAAAGCTGCTATAAATTATGTGTGTTGTCATGTTTTATTAAACATGGTCACTCTGCAATCCTCTTTGTTCAGTCTCTGTGCTGCATACAGCTCACCCTTTAGTCATCCCCCCATATATTTTGAGAATAAAAATCTCTGCAGCTGGAACATGTGGCATTGGCCATGATTTTTTGTCCAACAACAGAACACAGAGTTCAAATGAATACTTAATGTTTTGTTACATTTCTGGCAGATTTACATGAGCAGACTTGAACAAATGATAAATTGTGTAAGTCAGCAAAACAAACAATGTGTTTCTTATGACCTACAGTACTTCTGAATGTGGCTAACAGTGTACCCATAGAGTGTGTGTGTGGAATGTTCCTAGGGAAACTGAGCTGTAAGTGTAGTAGTATGAAATGAGACATGGACTGCTGTTAATGTTTGAGCTGTATCTGCCAGTGTGCAAAACCTGGTAGGGAAGTGGTACAAGGGGGGTGGGCACAGTGCTGAGCCCCTCCAGCTTGCTCTGCCAAATGAAGGCAGTGGCATAGCTCTGCTTCTGAAGCCCATGTCATCTCTGTCCTTGGGCTGCAGGGCATAGAGTTTCAATATGCTGTCAGGGAAGAAAATCCAGAAGGCTGCAAGAGATCCCACTGTTGTCAAGGGGTGTGCTGAGCTCTTTGCAGTCTCCTCTCCTCCAGAGAACAAATTGATTTAGCTCTTCATCATTAATCTGACTCTACAACCAGTAGTGGTATTGTGATATTAGGCAGATGCAATTTAGGTGCATCATGTTGTTTTTATGCTGGGTTTGGACACTCCCTTTGAATCTTCTCTGGCGCTCTTTGATTTTTGAGTTGCTAACTGTGCAAAATTTTGAAATGAAAAGTGTCAAAACAGCAGGGACACATTGTAGTTCCTCTTAATCAGCTCCCATGACTGTGGTCATAACATTGCCTTAGAACATGTCTTTCTCCTAGAAATCTATGGAGAGTGAGTAATTTCTTTCCACCAACTTGTTCTGTTTCTGTTCTTATTAGAACAACCACTTTTAGACCAAATCAAGGAAATGCCCCTCCCCGCCTTTCCTTTTTTTTTTTTTTTTTTCAGGAAAAAGAGGCACTTCTTGCCTGAAATTGGACCTATCTGTATCTATGTTTTATCTGAGTGCAAACAGGAGGATGAGAAGACAATCAGGAGAACCGAAAGAACAAATGGGACTATGTGTGTGGCCCTGAGGTTTCCAGCCCAAGGTCAATACATCTGCAAAAACTGACTAAGATGCTTGCAAATATTAGAACTCCCAGGAATGTCCTGAAACAACAGTTCCAGTTGTGAGGAATTTAGAAGATTCACAGTTTATTTCTAGTCTAAAATTGAAAGAAAAGAAAAACTTTCAATATTTCAGTATTAAAGGGGGAAAGGGCTGCTACAGTTAGAGGAGAGAGAGAAGCTTCTTTGAAAGTTGAGGTCATAAGGTGCATATCTTACAAGACTTTGAAAAATCTGGCTGTGTCCATTGGCATTAAAAAGAGTTTAGAGACAAGATAGTCTCTAAACTCTTTAGCCACTTTAAAACTTTTTCTCCTCATAATGGAGGATGTTATATAATGGAGTATTTTTGTAGTTCATATAGTATATAGGTGATATATAGGTTGCAGAGGTTTTAAAGGCAATGTCTTAGTGCATGGAAATAGGTAGAAAGGGAACATAACTGTGATCATGCAAAGTAGGAACCTTGAGGAGAAGTGCTGAACATCCCTGTTAAAACTCTTAGAAACCAACTTGGTTCCAAGGCTTTTCTGTTTTCATGAAATGTCTGTTTTGCTGGAAAAACCTGAGAATAGCTCAAAAAGTTCCAGATCCTTATTCCTAGAATATATCTTCTGCTCTTTTATACTGTTGATCTTCCTTCACATAATTGTTGTTTTTGTTGTATGTAAAAGGAACATGGCAGTGTATGATGACTACTTTATTAATGAAAGTCAAGAAAACTCAGCCTAATGTATGCTGTGTATAGCAACTTTTACAGTTAATGGTTGAAAATGTAACCAGAATTCTTGTCTTGTATTGTTTTGATTTTGTGGGACACTTTTTGAAAAATGCCTCTCTCCTATATAGGGACCTCCTACAGAATATGCAGAGCTGACAGATAAAACACAGTATAAGTTTGAAGTCTTTCAGTCTATGCCTGGATAATCTAAAAAGTGAATTAACTTCAAAAACTACTAAGAACACAAAAACTGAGACTCAATAAAGTTAACTTACCTGGAAGCATAAATGTAGATCCCAAAATAACCAGAAGTTTCTCAGTGTTCTAATGTTGGCTTAGGAACATTTAGAGTAAGAAAAAGAAAGATGAACCATAGAAAACGTTTGTTTTAATGAGTATTAAATCCAGATTTCTTTCTTTTAGACACTCTTATGGAATTTCATTGCTACTTCTTTGTACATTCTTTCTAGGGAGCAACATCCTATAAACCATAAGAAAAATTCAAAAAGTTAAAACCAAAAGTTAGGTAAAATTTATCTCTTACAAATACTACATATACAAATGCTATTGGACTCATAAGAAGACACACAGAACATATGTGGATGTTACTTTTTTCATGCTAGTTTACCACTACTTGCATATTCTAATAAGTTTATTATAAGCTGAAGAATAATTTGTTTTAGAGCCTGTACACTGTAAAGCAGTTAATGCAAGGTGCGAAAGAAAGAAAAACCAGCGACGAACCTATATATAAATGATGGGAAAAGAACTTCTTTATATTTCTTGTCAGTGTATCCTCAACAGTCTAGCCTCTGTGTTGTTTAGAAGAAAAAAAATTGCCCATGTGCTTAAAAAACTCCCGCACAAAAGCAAGAAATTGAATATTTTATCACACAATGAAGCCTGAAGATGAACTATCAAACACTGTTTAAAGCTATAAAAATAGATAACTGACTAAATAATAAAAATTAAAAAGAAAAAATTCCTTTGAATTATTTCTCTGTTGAAAAAGAATATACAAGACAAAGAAAAACGTCGATATCCCTCCCAGCTGCAGACAAAATCAAGTAAGTGTCACAAAAAGTTATTTACCCAGAAATGTGATTTGCAAGAAGTTATTGGTGCTGACCAGTTTGTATATTTGAAAATAAGCTTAAAACTAAATTCTATCCTCAAGACCTATCAAAATCAGCTATAAACTGAACACACATACACTCTAACAAAATAAATTCACTTTATTTATCTAGTGGACATTGATGGAGTTATCCTATAGTTTTATGACCAAAGAAAGAGCTCCTGCAGATACGTGGAGCAGTAGCACACTCCTACTTTTGAGTGTTGTAAGGCTATAACAAGAGAAGAGTCATGTTTCATTAATGTAAATTGATGCTTCATTAAAAGAATTCTTTATAGATTTGGTAAATGACAATTGCAAGTAACTTTAAGGCACGTGAAAAAATGTGTTACTGGTGCCTTCTGCCCAGACTCTGCTCCTCCGCCAAGTGCAGATGTTGAAGAACTTGTGTGGCCTTGGCACAGATTGCTTTAATGGTGGCATTGAGCTGAGACTTTCTTGGGGTTTTTTTGGTTGGTTGGGTTTTTGTTTTGTTAGTTTGTGATTTTTTTTGTTTGTTTAGGTTTTTTTTTTTTTGTTTTTTTTTTTTTTTTTTTTTTTTTTTTTTTTTTTTTTTTTTTTAATTCTCTAGCAGAGGGTATGTTTCAGCCAAGGATAACAACAAAACTGAGAACAGTGTATTGCAGAAATATCTTTCTGTCTTGCTCCAATGGGATGTTTGCATGTAGCTGCTGTACTGATGTACTAGAAGAAGCAGGGAAAGCGTGGGATGGGTTGACACTGTAATTAGAGTTGCACAGGCTGCCACTGGAGCAGAACAGAGACATAGCTCCCCAGGGCTGCTGGGGACCCTGGCTCCTCTAGTGCAGATTTCCTCTTACCCTGACAAGAACCATATCATCTTCAAGCACATAAGAGGAGCTTTCAGGGGAAGCTTCCTCCCCTGAAGACTAGTCTAGAAGACTATCTCATTAAAAGCAGGTGTCACACCTTTTCTAATTAACAGTATTTGTCCCAGTGGTGTGTGTGATTCAGTTCCAGGGTATTTTTGGCGTCAGCCATTGCAACACCATAGTTAACACCCTGGAAGTGTCAGTTCCTGGCTTGCATTCCTGCAGCTGCCTCCTAGTCATTTCCCCCTTTGCTTTCTGTTCTTCAGACAAGCCCTGTTGGATGCTACTTCTGTTGCCTGAGCTGTATGAACTGCTCAGGGAATCTCTGTAGTAGCAATTCATGTGCACACACACCTCTTCAAGAAATTTATATGTGTTTTTTTTAAGCCAGTGAGAGTCTTCCTACTTTTGTTTGAAATTGAGACCTATTCCAGATATGAGTGGTCTCTCTAAATCCAAATAACATTCTCTTCACTGAGTAATCAGAGTGAACAAACAGCCTAAGCAATGAAAATTAACTGTGTCTAAAAGTGACTTTCAGTTCAAATTATCTGGCATATTGTTAACAAGGAGAGCAGGCATTTCAGTCAGATTTTTGCTTTATAAATGTTTGTGGTTTCCCACCCTTAAGGGGGATAGAGGACATTTACAAGCTTTGTAAATGCTCATGGTTGAAAAGAGCTACAAAATGAGAGGGTCCGGAAAAGCTTACAAAGTTTTAAGAGTAAATTATACCCTTGGAATGGAAATTGTTAAGTTAGTCCCCACTCCCCTATATAAGCACATATAAGTGGGTTTTGGATAATGGGGTAGAGTGAAAGGCAAGAGAGAAATAGAGAGGTGAATTAGAGAAGGAGAAAAAGAGAAAGAGAACGAGAAAGAGAGAGAGAGAGAGAAAGGAAGAAAAGAAAGAAAAGAAAGGAAAGAAAGAAAAGAAAGGAAAGGAAAGAAAGAAAGGCAGGAAGGAAGGAAGGAAGAGTCCACCGCTGATCCAGCTGATGGGATGCCCAGGGTCCTGGGGCACCTGTGCACTCAGGTGTTGTGGGGGTACCTTTTTATAGGTAAGCTTCTTCACCCTGAAGTTAAGTTTCTTTCTTTCTATGCAAATTAGTTATCATGAACAGTGCATTCTTCTAGACCTTTCTGGAAATGGTTTGGAGGACCTTGGAGATCTTCAGTGTTCTTGATCACCAAACCCCTCTACCTACAGTCCATGCACAGTTTTTGACCTCATTCCTGCACAAGGGCTGTAACTGTTTTGTACTTAGCTCCAGGAACCAGAGCAAGGATGTTTGTCCTGAAAAAGAGTTGCCCTGCCTCTGCCAATAGCAGAAAGAATTGTGGACTCTATAGTAAGCCATTTTATTTTGAAAGATTGGACTGGGACTAGATAGGAAGTGAAAATAGTTGTGCTTGTTGGCTAAATGAATAATATCTGGCATGTAGATTCACATTATGATTTAGATAATAATCTCTGCAATAATTATCTGTAATTGCTCCACTATCTTAGGAAACTAGGAATATAAAAAACCATGAAAGCGTAAATTGTGTTACAGATAATTTTAGACCTTTCCCTATTGATTTACACTACAACACAAGGAACTAGTTTCAGTTTGAGCATTCACCAAGTTTGGGGCTACATACATTTCGACAGGAAGACAGTCCTGCCTGTCTCCTCTGTCTGGACATCCTGCAAGAGATCAGATTTCCTCCAAGAATGGGACTGTTACACACTTGGCTGTTCCATTGGCTGGACTTGTCAGGCATAGAACAGCCTGTTTGCACTGTCTGGTTGAGAGAGAATAGACTTTTGATGTGCAGCCTCCTCGAACCCTGGAGCGTGCAGGGCTTTCTTTGCTCTGAGGTCTGAGCAGGGCTATAACATAGCTGCTCCTTCTTTCTGTTGGCCCAGCAGAGTCCAAGATGGTAGGATGCCCATGCTTGCACCAGTTATGTGATACTGGAAGTCTATGCTATGAACAGCGACCTTAATATTGTGGATGTCCCATCCCTGAAAGTGTTCCAGGACAGGCTGGAGCTTGGAGCAACCTGGTCTAGTGGGAGGTGGCCCACATCAGAGGGGTTGGAAATTGATCTTTAAGGTCTCTTACAACCCAAACCATTCTGTGCTTCTATGATTCTGCACTACCCTTGGCAGGTGTTCTGAATGTTTAAGATTGTACTGTGAATCCATTTTTTCTTAATGCTGAAGGCACACAGAGTTCTGTAGGAACAAGACTTTGAAGTAATTCCTCCTCTTGCACTCCAACTTCTCATTCAGATCACTGACCACAACTTTATAAAAATAATTAACAGAAACAGGTAAAGGCTTTTCTTTGGGTCAGAACTGTTTCTTGAGTGCCTATTGCAACTTCAGTAAAAATGTCTTGCCTGTCTTCAGCAACTGACTTCAGGTACCATTCTGTCTCTCTCTTAAAACATGTGATTTTCTTTCTATTTCTAGAAGTGCAAAGTTGCACAAAATACATGCCAACTATTAGAGGATGGAAACCAACTTGTTACATTTCATGACTCATATATATCACAAAGACATGCACCCCCACAATCATTTTGGTTAATTAAGTTGCAGTGTCTGACTTCAACTAACACCAGAGAATGAAAGGGAGATAATTGTAGCAAACTAAACTGACAGCTCTGCACATAATAATTATGGAATTTACTGAGTCTTGGACAAGTTATGTTGCATTTTTAGTTAATGACTAAGCTATCACATCTGTCAAACTGACATTGAAATTATTAGCATTGCAAATGGAATTTAAAAAGCACTAGATTAAGAGGACGTTGATAAGGGTAAGGTGAGTAGCGTCTGTGAAATAACAGCACTTTGCCAAAGGTTGCTGTGCAAAACCAGATAGAAGCTATAGTATTATTTATTTTTTTTAGCAGAATGCAGAGTCGAAGTTGGAAGAGATATTATTACTGCAATCATGAAGACACATATGAGCCATTTATTAAAATTAATTGGTTGGCTTGCCAATAGTACTATGGTTATGGCAAGCACGGCCATCAGACGCCCAGGACTTTTCTAAATGGGCCTGGGGCAGGACCCATGGTGGTTAACATATGGCAGGTTAATCCAAGGTCAACTTGTCCACACCTTCCTCTCCACTACTCACACCTCAGAAATGCAAGATGAAAATTTCCTTTCCTAATGTATGGGAGATGCCTACACTAAAAACAGAGGGATTAGTTAGTCACTCAGCAATGTGGGGTTGTGCTATGAGAAAATTGTATCACCTCGGAATTTGTTTTCCTGAGCCCCATTTGTACAATTGAGAGAGTTTTACGTTTCCTCAGGAGACAATCACAATGTGTATTTGTGCCAGATAATCATGTGTTGTAATAAGGAGGAAGACCATGCCTGTATACAAGAGGTAACAAAGGACAGGAGAGCCTTAATCAGCAGTGTAGTGCTTCCTCCTATATTTCAACTCCACTGCCCTGACCTGCAGACCCTGTGTGCATGGAGCTACCCATCTGGGCCAGCTCTTTCTCCACAGCATCCCTTTCTCTTATGACCACTTTCTACCTTTCCTGGAATTCCTCTTAAAATTTCCACAGAGAGGAATACTTTTCCCCTTAGAAGTTCTGGCTAAAATCTATTGCTAGACCTGTTTTGTTGGCTGATGCTGGGTTTTGTGCTTCAGCCATATTCTCTTGCTCGATTATATCTTTTATATTTCTGGCTTGAATTTACCAGGCTGACAAGACAGAGGTGTCCAGAGAGTATTGCTAAATATTTTGTCGGGGCTGGGTTAGATGCAGGCACAGGTTTGTGTAAGTGTTCATGCCCAACAATAGCATCCAGAGTTTTCATGTGATGTTTCTGGCTAAACATTTCCCTAAAGTGCTAAGGCAATATTAAAAGCTTTGTTCTGCCACGTCTTCAGTTTTGTGGATTGACGTAATACCACTTTGTATGACAAGGTGATGTTATGCTACAAATATATGGCCTACTATCTGTCCCCATGCTGTGGCTAATTTAGCCACTGGGCCATCCAGTGTTTGATTGATACCAGGGGTTGCCCTGACCCAGGTGCAGCTCCTTGCACTTGGCCTAGTTAAACCTCATGAGATTCCCATGGGACCACTTCTTACTTCTCCAGGTCATCTTCAGTGACTGCCAAGAAGGTCTAAAATATCTGAATTTAGTTATATGTGCACTCCCTAAGAGTATGCATATCAGAGGCCAAATTTAGACCTATTGAGTGGCTCAGATGACTACTAGTCACTGGTATCAACAGTGTACTACTTGCCCTAAATAAGATAAGACGGACAGAGTCAATACACCACTTATGTCTTAAATTTGGGTTCTCCTTTGGACTTGTCTGAAGCATGTGCCTAACTTGTATGGTGACTAAAACTCAGAGACTGGGTACAAATGAAATTCCAGCAGTGCTTATCTCCGGAGAGAAATAAGAGTAGAACACATATCTAAATATCTTGGGGTTTTTGGCTTTTTTTCTTATATAAATAGATTATTTTCAGTTAGAGTGGGGCAGGTTTACTCTGTCTTCTTCTACAACCATTCATAGATGCAATCAAAGGGCAGATACTGCAAAGGAAATCAGGAACAGGCACTTTTGTGAGTACAGCATCAAGAGATAAGCTACACAAAGGGTTACAAATTAAAGAGAATCACTCTTTGACAGGTAGGAAAAGTATGAAAACAATGTAATCTAGAAGTTATAGCAAAAATTGATAACTTCTAGACACTGGAGATCCCTGCAATAGTTCTTAAAAAAATTACTCTCAGCCATCTCTGCTTCCAGAAAGAGAATGTATATATTTAAGGTTCTTTTTTATTGTTTCAAGTATGTGACTTTTTTCTTATCTTGTGGCTACACCTGTCCCTAAGATAAAATAATTGCAAACATAACGCTAGTTTTCTGACATCATGAATTGTATCATGAGAGGTGTCTTAGAACACTATCTAGGATATTTGGCTCTGAAAAACTTAGCAAAATCTGCTAATTTCATTTAATGCAGCTATGTTTTTGAGAGAATTTAAGGATAGCTTTGATTGCGCCTAAAATGTTTGCTATTTGCTGTAAATTCTTTTTCTTAATTTTATTTAAAGACGAGTAGAATAATTTCATAGCTCTAGTTTCCTAGTTTGAGGTCTTCTGAACTGTCTATTGAAGAATAATGGGAATACTCTCTTTTTTTTTTTTTTTGCCTGTCCTTTAAGAATTTTGAGAATTTCTAAGTAACATAATCATGTTGAGTGGTATGCAACGTAGTTGAGTTAACAGAGGTATGAAAAAGTTTCTCAGCAAGGTGCTTTACATGTCTCTCATCAAAGTACATGGCGCTTGAATGACAACCAAATTGAATTGTTCTTCTAAGAAATATTCTTCAGAAATTCTGCATTGCAAAGATAATTCTTTTTTGATTGCTTAATCACTCTGCATGAAAAACAGTCTCCCAACAATACTTTATTGCAGAATTTGCTGAAATATGAGGACACTGAGCAGGAGCCATGTATGCGCACAGAGTCCTGATAGCAGGCAATTAATTTTTAGGTTGAGCTTTGCCATGAGTTTTGTGTGGAATCACTTCTGATGTTCTATCCCAGGAAATCTGTATTCTGTCGTGGGTTTCTGTGGCTAGGTTTAGGTAGTGGCGGGTAGGTCCCTGGAATCTGGCCAGGATCAACCCACTACAATTCCTTCCAAACACTTTAGGCAAATGGTGGTTAGACAATCAAACAATGCTGTTGATGTGTTAGTGAAAGATAATAAGCCTCCTTTTGTCTGCAACTGTTACAAGGTGTCCCTTGACAATCCTTTCTGTGATTTTAATTTTTCAGGGCAATTTTGTGTTATTAAAAGGGCAAGTTAAAATTGTCTTTTAATAGAAACCTGCACTTTTGAACAAACAAGATTTTGTGTGAGATGTGTCTACAGAAAGTACTGATCTGAAAAAACTGTATCACAGTTCACAGTACTTGTAGCCGAGTTATGTCATAGACTAACGACATCTCTGTGGGTTAATTTCTTTGCGTGGACTGTGGCATAATACCTTCAACGGAGAATACTTCTATGTTGCAGTGTTGATGTTAACATTTTCTAGAGCAGGCCATGGTAAAATAAGAAAGGTTTCAGGTGTCATCAAGTAGTGAGAAAAGCCTTAATTTTATTTGCTTTGCAAATCAACCCTCAAGGCAGATTCCCTGGGGTACGTTATCCCAGTAGAAAGTGTGTGCAGGAGAAATGCAGCCTTTCAGATGTGTGAAAGTTTTCTGTTCAGTGGTATTTTGAGTTAAAAATATTGCAAGTAAATTTAAAAGGTACCAAAGTGTTACGGTCAATAACTGCAGACTCTGTCCCAGGGGGAAGACAAAGACACTTTATTCAAAAGTATTCAGTATAATATAGGTTTGGTGTAATGAGAAGGTTGGGTTATGCTAAAGAAGGGATGGGCTAAGCTAATCCAGAGAATACATTATGTTAACTAAGGGAAAACAGAACTGGAGACATTCATCCATTATTCATGGACAGACGGTGGAGGGGAACAATAGGTCTTGCCAAACAGGTTTTGGGTACAAGGCAGGGAATACACAGAAACCACAAGTCTTGTCAAATGCAAATAGTCCTTGGAGGTCTGGAGATGGGTTGATGTCTGCAGATGGGATAAGGGATCAATTCTTATTGTCCTTGGAAGGCTTCCTGCCTTTGGGTATTTGTCCAAGGCTTTGCAGATATCTTGGTCAGGTTCCTTGTTGCTGGTTTCTGCCCTCACACCAAAGTTAATGGAACAGTGACATTTCAAAGGGGGTTTGCCAGCATTGACATATTAAAAGCATTTCCAGGTGCCCGTCACACCCACATTCACGTGCCAACAAGATTTTCACATCATCAGTAGGCTGAGTGGGTGGAGCGTGTTTGAAGGATGCTGCATCCAGACATTGGGAAACAGCAGTGGTACTGCAATATTGCTGCTGATGTTTTATGAACTGAGATACTCATGTAACTTCAGAGCTAGGGCGAAACTTATGGCCCACTATCAGTGAAACCTTCAAAAAACTGACAGTGAAGTTCCCCTCACCAGTCTCCACAGTATGCATTTATTGTTTTCAATATATCTGCAAAAAATACTTTGAAATTCCAAAGGGATGTACATATGCTTATGACATGTTTCTAATTTCTAACCAATTCACCATCTTACTTGTCATCTCTTTCATTGGTTCATCTGAGGCAATGTAGAAAATGTACATCTATAGGAGGAATTCCAGAAAATAAGTTTTCCTACCATTACATGCTCAAATTGCAATTTGCAGGGAAATAATAGATATAATATTGTCTGCACAGTCTTTTATAAAGTTTTTCTCACTCTTGAGCTCCCTTGGACTTGGTAGTAATGACGAACCATAAAGTTCCTTTCTGAAGGGATATAAACCTAACTTCAGTGTATGTGGCCGGCTTAAGCTTTTGTCAGGAGAAGGGTGCTGTGATTTTAGCAAAAATTCTGTATAACTTATTTTGGGAAGGACTATCATGATAATAGAGCAAAGATACTCAAAGGAACCAAACACAGTGGCCTTCTGAAACAGACAGGGAAATTAATGTGGCTTATTTCACAACAGATGCAAAGAAGCAAATGCTGTGATAAAAAATAATGCATCTGTGCTATGCTCTCAGGCACTAGACTTCATGTCTGAAATACACGAAATTCAACTAACAGTCAGACCAGAAGACACTTCTACTGGAATTAATTGCTTGTGTTGAAAACCTGAGAGCAGGAAATGTTTATAGCACGAGTGCAGAAGATGAATTGTCTCTCTGATAAGTCTTAGACACTGTAAAATAGTCAAATAAACAGTTTTTTTAACTTCTGAACCATTCATCAGATCTGCTGGAACTAACAATGAAAAAGTCAAACTTAGCTGTGGCCAGTATTTCAAATTGCTGCTTCGATTTAACTTCTTTCATTTTTGTCTTGGAGAGATTACATCCTTTTATACCAAGATCATTGCTTGCTAGATAATTTTGTCAAATGTGTTTTGCTGACATATGTCACATGCTCTAAAAGATTTTTTAAATTTGCTTGTATAAATTTGAGGTTTGTTCATACATAACACTTGGTGATTTTAACAAAAGCTGACATCTCACAATAAACAAACTGACGTATATCTGCTGCTCTCTGTATACATTTTTCAGTGTGGTAAAGTTTATTCTCATGGGTATTCTTCTTAGCTATAAAAGAGGAAGATCATATCATCTGCTGGAAATTAGGAACAAATCTATTACTACAGTTAGAGGGGGAACCAGTAGCTATTTTCCAACATCACAAAAGCCACATACCTCTATGATGCAAGATGCTTAATGGCATCAATAAAAACTAGGTTCTATTTGTCAGTGTCATGTGAATGACATTTTCTAAGTTAAGTTCTTCCTCTTCACTAAAAAGGACAAGATGGAGTTACACCCTCCTCAAAACTATGATGTACCAGGGAAGGAAAAAATTAAAAGTAGTCGCATTTGAGGCATCCCAGACGAATATTAGCCAAAATATCAAACAGTCAAGAACAAGCAGGTAACCACTAGATATCATCTAATTAGTGAGTTTAAAATGAGTAAGGCTGGGCACTCCATTATACCACCAGAGTAATTCAGATGGCAGAATAAGGGTATGTTGTTTTTTATGTCATAAAAGTTGCTGGCTTGGATAACTAAATGATAGAGGAACTCTGCTGTAAGAGCTCAGCTGTTTCTTGAAACACTACTTTTATTTTCACATATTCTGTTAATTCCACTGAAATCTGACCCAGAGGAATTTGTGCTACTATTTCAGCACCATAAAGATCTTGATTAGATTGTAAAACTGTTCTGGGATATTGCCTCTTTTAAACAGTACTTGTTCTCTACAACAACTTAAAAGCAAATAAAATGAAGGGATAAATCTATTAAACATAAAGCTGGCAGTGCCCCAATGGAATGAAATTATTTGAGAAGACTAGAGTTCTCTATGCTAGACACTGGGAAAAGAGAGTTCCAAGTGGAGAATGAATGATGGAAAGTAGGCTTTTAAATAATTGTAAAGGGAAACAGAGACCACAATAGATTCATTAAAATGTGGATTTTAAAATCAGAGGCTGGTTGTAATTTTGACAATTCTGAGTTGACAGTGTCTACAGACAAAATTACACTTTTCATCTGCCCTGGAAATAGTAGTTAATAACTCTTAGTAATTTCTGTCCTGTTGGACGCCAGAAACAAATCAGTGTGCCCAGATGAGATAGTAACGGTTGGTTCATGAAAACTGATGCCAGTATGAACAAACTCAGAGCAGTATGGCAACAAAAACTATGATATATAAAATTGTTTCTAGATGAAGGAGATTATAGAGGAAATGAGAATGAGAAAAGAGAAGCCTGGTGAGATCTATTTAATGGTGATAAATGATTTGTGAAGAAATAGAGATTTTTTTGTAAGATGCACTTCTGTCCCTTCTTCCCCCCTCAAAAAAAGAAAACATGGACCTGCAAAGTCTGTGTTAGCCAGCTGCAGTGTAAAGTCCACATATTGTCAGTTTGTGGAAGAGATAGAAGCCCTGGGAAGTATGATGAACTGCATCTCTGGGGAATTCTATTACTGTAACTTTTTTGTAACTCTGGCATTTTTAAGCCGTACACTCATGTAATCATAATGTTAGGGGTTGTTTTTTTTTTTTTTTGGTTTTTTTTGGTTTTTTTTTTTTTTTTGTAAGAATACCAGGTGTCAAATATATGCAGACTTGTCTCATACTGTCTTATTACGAGGGATTGTAATTTATGTCTGTCTTTTGATGGAGTTAATATTTCTAGTTCAATTCTTTTATATTGAAGCCCTGGAATTAGAAAATAGATGTCATCTCTTGATATACATTTTTGAGTCATTAAAGATGGTAAGAAAAATACTTACATGGGAAATGAGCAGTGGTCAGTGAGAAACCTCCTGCAGCATTATTTTACACTAATTAATTCATATTGCATAACAAAAGCACTGTGGATGACTGAGGGGTATGTCATCTGGAAATAACTGCCGCTGCAGGGAATAACAATGTAGTTGTGTATTATCTTCTAAATATTCATGGTTCCTCCTGACAACCCTCAGTTTTTAAATGCCAAGACTCAATTTTCCCTTAGAAAGTAGATAGGCAATCTTTCAGATGGCTGGAGACAGTAACTCTCTTGCCTCATGTGTTATATAAAAATGAACTGCTATTATTGTTTGTGGTGTGTACAAAAAGCAATAGTATTTGAAAAACAATTAGAATTCCTGTGAAAAGCTATCTTCTCACATCAGTACATTCTGCTCCTTCTTTCCTTGCTTTTATTGATACACACTTTTGAAAATTCTCAGTCTTTTACGTGGTTGCTGATTTTTTACTTAATTCCAGCATGGAGTGTAGACATTTTTTTTTAAAGTGTCATGAAAATATTGAACTATTTTTTAAAAAGAGAGTTAGGTTAATATTCATCAAGTCATATCACTAGCTCTGAGTGGGCTACTGCACTGCTTATGTGCTCTAGGGCTCTGTAATTATCTTCCTAAAAATATGACTAAATCCTTCTTACATCATATGTCTCCTTCACTAATATGCACAAATAAAATGGTTAAATAAGGAAAATGTAGCTTTTTTTCTCCTCACAAACCTAATCCCAGCAACCCTTCACTGAAGTCTACAAAGGAAATCAAAAAGGGGAAAGGAAGGAATAAGAGAAAAGGCTTAGCTACTTGGCTAGGTTTATATAGGCCATGAAAAAGAGCAATTACTATAAATTTAATTTTTTTTTCTGACTAATTAAGTCCTCATGTTCTCCACAGGAAAGGGTCAGTTTTTTATCATCAGTATGTTTGTGCTAGTACTATGATGAAATATATATTAACAAAGTTGTCTTCAAATAGTCTACTGAGTTGTTTTTTTTTTGAAAGCAACTATGTGGTCATGATAAAAAAATAAATGGCAGATTTCTAGTGCAAGCATCAAACACAAAAATTCCCACCTTTGGCAATTCTGGTAGGAGTGATGGCAGGACCAACAGGCCAGCATTCAGTCAAGCAAGTCTTCAGAACACTGGGCTCCAGTTGTTTTGGAGTTAGAAATGGAGAAGGGAAAAAGGAAATTCATTCTACCAGCTGCACCTATTTCCCTTGGCAGAACTTAGAAGAGGCTTTTTGACTTAGATTCCTGATGAAGTGCTTGCTTCTATCAATTGACACCTCTTCTCAAACAGGGATCATTTAAACCTTTTTTTACTAAATTGTATCCTTCTTCGTGTTTCAATGTAAGAGAATCAAAGTCTTCTCAGGAATGTGAGTTCCTAGCAGGGAATGATCTTAAGAATTAGTCAGAAAACCTTATTTTAAATACATTTCTGTGCTGCCCCAAAAGCTGTGCACTTTTGCACATATTTGCTGCAGCCCAGTGCTGCCATGACAGAAAAGCTCCTTCCAGCTGTGAGTGGAAGGGTGCGTTTCCCCAAACCCCTTGGCCCCTTGCAGCACCAGCAATGTCAGCATGTCTCTGCCAGACAGGGTCTGCTGTCCTGACACCAACCCTTGGGGCAGCCCATGACCCCTGATGATGTGGGCCAGAGGGCAAGTGCAGTCACGGCAGGCACTGCTGTCTCTGCCCACAGGGATGGCTTTGAATTTCAAGGATCTTAGACCTTAAGCTGACAACAGCAGACCACTCTGGACTATATGATATGAGAGCAAGAAACTTTTTTCTGCCTTGGTGGCAAGCCCTTTTCTCCTCTGCTTGTGATTACAGTCTTGCTGTGGTCTGAAAAAGCCATATATAACTTCTCAGTTACAAAATCAAAGCACATGGTTTTTAGGGAGGAAGAAGAACTGTGCCTGCGTATTTTATTTTCTTTTTTCATCTTTGTCTTGGAAAACTTGATAACAGAAGTAATATATAAAGAATGCTGTAGAAAATGAGAACTGAAAGCAGCTTTACCTTATTCTTCGATGAACTGGTTCTGATATGTCAGAACAGTATTTCCATTCTCCTTTTTTTCTATCTAGATGAGCATTTCCAGTTAAAAAACTCAGTCTGGAGATTTTGTCCAGACTGTGAGTTCAAATCTTGCATAGTACAGACTTGTTACTGAACAAAACTTCTATTAGTTTCAGAATAAAAGCTCATCTTTAGTTAGTGTGTGTTTCAAACAAAATGATCCAGGCATAGCAAATATCATGCATGCAACTCAGTGAATTCACAAGGAACAGATGTCATTTGCAGTAAGAAATAAGAGTAGGCACTTATGCTTTAAATTATTTAAGCATATGAGAGCAAGGAACAACCAAAAGATTAAAAAGAAAGTATTTTAGTTAGTCCAAACTGTATATTCTCATAGACATTCAAAATAATGCTAGGAAAGATTAATAATCAGCAATTGTTGGCCGTAGGTCTTTATTTGGAGACCACAAACAAGTGTACTGTCCTTCTTCTTGGGCACTTTATGGCTATCAGCTGAGTCAGTTCCTATGAACAGAAATCTGTGATTCAAAAGTGCATAGCAAAACGGTTATTCCCACTAGGGATTGTTTACAGGGAGTTGCTTCCTGACTTACCAGGTGTATGGTTTTCTGCTTCCTCTGTAAGAAGGAGACATCTCAGAAAATATATCCTCATTGTCTAGCTGCTCTGCCCAAGGCAGAAATGACCTCTCCATGCTCAGGATGTCTAGTGCTGTGGGACACTGTAGCCATATGATGACTCTTTAAGGCCACAAAGTTGTGAAGGGGAATAGAACACGTCCCCTATGGCAACAAGCTGAGAAAGTTGAGGCTCTTCAGTCTGGAGAAGAGAAGGTTGTGTGGAAACCTTATAGCACCTTCCAGTCTGTGAAGGGGCCTACAAGGAAGCTGGAGAGGTACTCTTCATCAGGAACCGGAGAGATAGGAAAAGGGATAATGTCTTCAATCTGAAAGAGAGTAGGTTAAGATTAGATAACAGGAAGAAATTCTTAACTATGAGGGTGATGAGGCCCTATCACACGTTGCCCAGAGAAGCTGTGGCTGCCACATCCTTGGCAGTGTTCAAAGCCAGGTTGGATGGGGCTCTGAGCAACCTGGTCTAGTGGAAGGGGTCCCTGCCTATGTCAGGGATTTCAATGTAAGGTGGCTTTTAAGGTCCCTTCCAACCCAAACCATTCTATGATACTATGATTAATACCACTGACTAGAAAATGAGTCAGGATAAAGTTTTAAGACTAAATGAACAGGTTTATAAATTGAAAGCCAGTAAGCTAGTAAAATACAAAATAAACCACCTCTCTCCAACACCCTCTGCACTTCATAGCAGACATTAGTGATGCATAAGAATAACTTCTCACTTTTCCTTTGTCTTTCACCTTCAATAATTTCATGAAAAGTGTTTCAGAACTTAATTAATTTTGAAAAGCAAATAAAATGAGCATACATCTGATCCTAGAAAAATAAAATGGGATATTCCCCTCCATGGTAACAGGATTTTTATAAAAATACAGATAGTTCTTAATGGTGATTAGGCTTAAGTAGGAAGGTTTTTACTACTAGAAATTAGATTATTTTTGTGATCTTATTGTGTTATGATTTTTATTCCCAAAATATACATTCTGGTAAAAATGAAATTTTCTACAACAATCTAGAAAATTGTTAAAGTCATAAAAGGTAGGAAGATAAGAAATGAAATTAATGTATGAAATAGTTAAGCTTGTCTGAGATAAGACTTTTTCCAACTAAATGGAAAAATATCAAGTACTATTAATCTATGCCCTAACACAGCTGAGATACTGCAAAATGAATTTTGCCACATCTTAAACTATTGAAATTCTGGGAGTGCAAATTATTCAAAACATTGTATTCAAAAAGGGGTTTTTTACATTTTTAGATTTGTACACAAGATATGTGCCGATTTCAAAGTTAAACTGAGATTCAGGAGAATTATAAAGAATATTACGGACAAGAGGTGCAAAGGAAGAATCCATCTCGGAAGCATAGTAAATCATAAATAATGAAGTATTTTGTAAATTCCTTGGTCAACCTTTTGCCTAAATTAAAATAAAACTCACTAAGTCTCATGGAAACAATACTGGTAGTTACAGAGCTAATGCACATTTTAGGCTGAGGTGTAAACAGCCATTCATGTATTTAGAAAGACCTATATTTAACTATCTTGCGGCTGTTGCCATGAATTCTGTAGTCAGTTTAATTTAATTATTAAAAAATCAGGGAAAATCATTCCTGTATAGCAAACACATTACCAAAATCTACCTCGAGCAGTTTGGGAAGGTGCAGGTCAATGTTCCCTTGCATAAGATCAGGCCAGTCTTCTCAGGGAAAACATCCTGTACAAGGAAGTCAAAAGGGAAAATGGAGATGTGGGACATGAACATTGATTTTTTTCCTCTGTGAGATTTACTCACAAATTATTAACATTATTAACATTCACTAAACCAACTCCAAACAGCTGGCATTTTTAAAGAGTTGGGCATGTTTTCTCAAGTGAAAAAACCCCAAAAGAATACTTTGAGTTTTTGTCCTGATTTGATATCAGGACAAAATGTTCCAATAATGGAATTTCCTATGTGATGAAAATGCTGGTTATATGTCAGTTCTTCTTAGAAATCTTCTGCCGAATCTCTGAAAATAGCAAATGCAAGCAAATATTGGTCAAGAAAATCCAGCTGTGAACTTATACCAGCAGGAAACTCAGTCTACAGGCTCCAAACTCCAATATACTGCAGGCTAGAGATAGAAGAACTTATGAATAGTGCAGTGCTCAGTTTCAGTGTTACTAGCTAGAAGAGGAATTTTCTCATGACACTGAGTAATATGTTAGAGAACCTTTCCAACAGATTCTTGGTTTCAATCTGCACTCTCTTTCTTATCTTTGTTATCTTTGCACAACTTGCACTCCAAGTATTACTCTGATATTTTCAGTGGTTGTTAATACTTTGATATCTAATTATTTTCAAATGTCCTCTTTTTTTTATTATTTGTAAGAACTTATGTATCTTTGGATGAGAGCTTCTGAGCTGTGAAATAATATCTTTGTTATCTAATAACATATTATTAATTAAAATATATTCTGACTGGAAATGAATCATAATACTGAGTAATCAAGATTTTAAAATAATTTAAAAATTTTATTTACAATTCACTTGAATTTAATCAGAGGAAAATCTAAAATATTCCAGAAAGAGACTTGAAAGGTCTATAATCTCTTAACTATGCTCTCCCATCAATAAGATGTCATAGAATCAGAGAATTTTTGGGATTGTAAGGGGCCTTAAAGCTCACCTCATTCTGATCCTCTGCCATGGGGCCTTGCCATGTCACTTGATTTCTGCTCATTTCAACCTATAAGACCATTAAAAAGGTTGCATTGAACATGATTTTAAATGATACCTTTCACTGTTTTTTTTTCCCTTTGTCTCATTTAGTCCATGCCAGTTAGTTTCCCCTGAAAACACTCAGTGAGTTTGAAACAAGAAAATAGAGCTGGTAACTGAAGCTTAAAAATCTTCTCTCTGTGGTCTACTGTAATCTTCATTCTCAGTTAGTATTCTTATTCCAGGCTTTGTTAGAAAACTGAACAGTAATAATGAAATGTAGTGGCTTGTATTTCATACAACATATTTAATCTGTCTTTAAACATGCACTTACCTTTAGTTTTTTGGTAATCTTGCTCACTAGGGAGCAAAAGTTTGGAGGGCACCTCCCTATTTGCAACCATATGTTCAGTTCTTACCTTGTATTACCTCTGTATTAATTCAATGGTAGGTTTATTGTTCAGCGGTAAATTTATAGTTTTCTTATTGTAAGAAAATGAAATAGTTCTTTATGACAACTATCTAAAGTAAATGAATAAATACACAGTCAGCCTTTTGTGTCTTTTTGTAACTGAAAAAAAAAATAATTTTAAAAACATTTTTTCAGAAAATCAGGTCCAGCCAAGAACATGCTGTAATAATAAAGTTTAACAGGGGTGTCAAAATGAGATAATCTACAAAAAATCTGCATGAGAGTATAGTAAATGTATCTATTAATTTTAGGAAGAAACTAAGAACAATAGCAGAGTGATCTGGTGTTGGCTATATGCCCCTTTTTGAGTCCTTCAGAGAGGGGGTACAGAACCTTTGCCAGTGCTAACAGTTCCACTACCTGCATGGACCTACACCATGGCCAAGCTGTCATGTGTTAGCAGTGTCGGGCCTGCTAGAATTAAAACTGGTATGCAGAAACCATCATTCTGTATTTCTTGTATTCTTTCCCTAGGATACACTTTCTCTGTGCCTTAAATCTATCTGAGGATATTTCCTTGAACTCTGCAAGCAATGTTGTACTAAACTGAAGAACAGTTTGCAGTTTAGACATAGAAATTCCATCAGTACACTAGTTTGTTGGAGAAATGACCCTGATTTCTCTTTAGTGCTCTGCTGTCTTGACAAACCAGTGACTTTGGTGTACTAGGGAGTGGTTTGAGAAAATATGGCCAAATAAAATAAAGGCAGTGTGAGTGTAGATGAGTGCAGGATGTCTACTGTGATTAACTGCAAAGGAAAAATGAGAGAACGGGTAAAATGTAGTGACTATGCCCTTTTGCAGTGAAAGCGAAGAGCTGATATAAACACATTTTTCTTGGAATCAATTTTCAGTGTTTTGTTAATTTTTTTTTTTGTTTAGATAGAATAAGAATTTTTCAATGTTGGCTCATCATAGAAAAATAAAACCTTTTAATAGTACCGATGGCAGTTATAGATTTTTTTACAAGCAATGCCAAATGCCTGGTTCACTTTCAGTAAAACCAACCAGCTCCTGTGGCACATATTTTCTTCAATATCTGACTTTAATTGTAATTATGGTATCCAGTCTGATCCTGTGCTTATCTGTGAAAACACCTTTTTTCCTTTGAAAAGGTTTCTGCCTACCATGAAATACGTGGAGAAAAACATCAAATGTGCTCACTGAAAATTCTTGGTCTGAGAACCAAAAAGGGCTGTTTCATAGCTCTGTATATTTTCAAAGATATTCAGTAAGATTGTATTTTACCATTTTTTACATGATGCCTTTGTGAGTTCCACCATGAAGAGGAGACATGTGTTGTCATCAACATATGTAGACACAAATACAAACTATCCACTGAGTGAATGCTGTTGTTTTTCAGGTTACCAGACACCGTTCTTTCTCATGTTAATATCAGACTCATGTGCATGAATGCTTACACCAGTAGCTTAGTACACAGTCATGGTTTTTTATTTTAACTTATGTATCAGTTTCCATTGCTCTGAGTAATTTCAAAGAGCCTTGCAATACAATGGTAAATGCTAAGGCAAATGTGCTCAGATATATTTTAAGATAACTTCTGCATTCCCAGACAATTCCAGAAGCCTCTGATATATCCTGAATTGGGAGACCTTTTTGTTCTTTACTGAGCAGATAGGTATACACTTATTCATGTTTATATGCCTACCTATACAGATATACACATACATATGTGTATCTGTATGCATGCAAGTGTGTATATATGTATATGCATAACTCATACACACACGTATATGTACACATGTACAAACAAACATGCACATATGTAGGCATGTGTGTATGCAAGTATGCTTGTCTCCGTGTATAAATATCTATCTGTTTGTTTCTGTATCTGTTATTCCAGGAGGAATACTTCCACCGTCAGCTGCCAGACTGACCTTTAGCAACCTTCTCTGTATATAGCAAGAGCGATTAGAAAGGGTCTTCAGAGAAAAGTGCCAGAGGGACAGAGAGGGAAGAATGTTGAGAGACTTTAATAGAATTAAAGAGACAATAGCAGCATCCCCACTGATAGTGTGGTGACTAAATGTAAGATAAAGAGAAGAAAGGAAGTTGTTCTGGGTCATTCTGTGTTTCTAATCACCGTTAATAATATCTGCATGTTTCTACATTTCCCTCTAGATCCCAGTAACTGTGCTCAAGCACTTCCATTTGTGCTTTCCATAATATTGTAGAGCATGGAAGGTTCTACTGAGTTCAGCTTTTATTTGCAACACTCAGGAAAATCACTACTCTATAGATTGTGCACATTGCCATCTATTTAGGCAAAGGAGGTGGCTAATAAAATGGAAAAATTCTGAATAGCCAAGTTAGAAATAGTCTGATGGTGATCTGAGCAGGATATTAATGTCTGGAAAATATGATATAATATCTTGCTTTAGGTAACTTTTCACTGGAATATGAAGTGACTTGAGTGTCTGTGACTACTGTGAATTACTCTTACATTCTCCTCATAGTATGTGGCAGAATAGACTGGAAGATTAAGATCAGGTACAAGAATTATTTTGCTCATTTTGCTGCAGACAATATTGACATTTTACAATTAAAATTGAGATAGGTCTTCAAAATGTTCAATGCAAACTGTAAAAAGCTTTTGACAGTTCATAAAATATTGAAACTAGAAACATTACTATGCCATAAAGAGTTTTAAAAAAGTGAGTCTTAGGGTTTTCCCAAAGATTATGCTTAGCTTTGTGGCTGGTCAAATTCTTCTGGAAATTAGATTAATAAAACTGGCACGTAGAATAGTTTTAGCCCCCTTTTCTAGTGTTTTCAAAGCAGCCCTCAAATAACAACTTATTATATACAACTCTTTCCTGTGTATGAAGTCATCTTGTTTTCAAAAGCCAGGATAGACTTTAAAAAATGCTTGCTCCTGTTACTAAATAACACATGTTCTTTTATGCATGTGCTCAGTAAGTGAAAGGAGTTTTCGCCTCTTTTTTGGCAGAAAGTCAGAAGTGTCTGATAAGAAAATTTAAGTCGGTAAATTTAGATTTTATTCAGAATTATATGAGAGCTCTATGAATTGTTGAAATCATAAGTATGATTTCTTAACACTTATATAAACTTTTATATTTCTAGTCATTATGTAAGCATTCACATTTCTATTTTTGCTTTATTACTATATTAAACAATTTTATTGAATTGCAATAATCTGCGTTAAAATTCATCTTTTACATTTCAAAGAGAAGCACTTAAAAACCAGAAAAATGCCAGCAGCAGGGATGCATGCTTGGATGGCTGAAATAAGGTAGTTAGTACCTTAATGAGGTACCTAGGAGGTAGTGGAATTACCACAAAATCCAAAGAGATCATTAGCTAAACACCAGGTTTTCATTTATATCCATTATCCTCAAGTTGTGAGAAATGCCCACCAGTAATGAAAAGAAAACCACAGCAATCTGATTCAGTATGTTAAAATTTACAAACTTCTTTTTTTCTTTCTGGAAAGTTGTTTCACAGAGGTCTTAGGAAATTGAATTCCCCTTTACTAAATTTTAATTTTGTGAGGGTTCATGCGCTTAAAAAATCTGAGAAAATAAAATGTGCAGGTCAGCAGGAAGTGTGGAAGTCTATTAACCTGAATATTAAACGGATGATTTGTTTTCTAGAATCTGAGTATTACTCTGGTTTTCACCTCAAACACTTTAATTTTCATCCCATGAGGACAACTGGAATGGCCCATCATTTGAATTTATGCAATTATTCTTGACAAGTTAACTGAAATATTAAACAAGAATTTACCATATTGTTCCTCTTAGCTAATAAAATCTGACACTTAGCACACCGCTACTGCATTTTAAAGCATGAGCTCATAACTTCCAGATTTTTTCATTGAAAGTTTATCTGAAAAAGAAAGACGAAGTCTACAATTGATAAGCACTGAATTTTATTTCTGCAAAGGTTATTGAAGAAAAATTTGCACTCTTCTACATCCAATTTTCTGAATACCTGAAAATGAAGAATTACATACAAGCAGAATCTGTTGTGGAATTATTTGGTTTTAGGACTAGATGCCTATGATGCAACTAGCTAGATCTGACGTATAGGCTATTTCCATTTGGCATGCCACTTTTCTCAGACAAAATGGGAAATGTAGCCTTTACACACGGGAGGAAGGTTGCCATACTAGTGCTCTAAAATGTTACACTTAATCCTCCTCTAAACAAATCACTTTCTATTGGAAAAGTCAATGTTTTGTTGTGCTTGTTGTGGTGGAAATGATTTATCAGTAACAATAAAATTTTTCAGGGAAAAAAACTATAGTTCCCATTCTTTCCTTCACTGGTGGCATATAAACACCAGGAAAGCTTCTACGCCTCAGAGATGGTGAATAGTTAGTTCTGTTGTTCACAGGATCCCTGGAAACATTACAAGGTAACATCTGGGAGACTATTTCCATTCTTGACATTGACAACTTTCTCCTATAAAAATAGGGAGTATATAGTATATAACTTCCACTGTAATAATTTAAGGAGTTTTAAAAATAGATTATAGATATAGCTTCATGGTTGTGTGTCTTCTGTGATTTTTATTTATGGAAATTTCTTTGTGCATGTAGTAGTAAAGGTACTGAAATTAAATGCTGCATAAGGGGTCAAACACTGCAGCTCTCTATACTTACCTGTTTCCTTACACACCTAACAGACTTGGTACTTAAAGAAGTAGTATTTTACTATGCAGTTTCTGGAATTAATTAAACCAAACAAATAAAGAAACAAAGTTTTCAACTTTGTCATATTTTTGACAGTTTTTTCAAAATATTAAAGTAGTATGACTGGTCTTCTACGCATAAGCACATAGTGCTGCTAGTAACTTCTACACTCAAATCAAGTTGAAGTATCAGTGTTAGCTTCTAGGATCATTACTCCTCATGGAGAAATCAATAATTTCGCTTTAGACCATCTTCCTGTACATGCAAAAAATTTAATAGTACCTGTTAACATTTCCTCTTTTGCTTTATTTTGATTTTCAGGAAAAAATTAGTCGGCATTCCACCTGTCCCTGTATTGGGTTAGCCTTCTGACCTACAGAAGTTCATACAAATGAAAAAAGAATGATTTCTAACTTAATGTTGATGTGTTCTCATCTTTTAAGGAATGGTTTGCTTTTCTTTCTGGCATTTTTTAAAGGATTAAAGCAGAAGGATAGAGGTTAGAAAGCAGAAAGAATAAAAAATTCTTTCTTGTTTAGTTGTCAAATATTCTCGCTGTAGTTTCTTCTTTATACTTTTAAACTGCGTATTTATTAGTCAATTCCAGTAATTCCATGTTACCCTTGTACATTTGGTCTTCTCTTTATCTTTTTCTTTCTTCCTCAGTTAGGGACAGCAACTTATTGGATTTTGAAATTCCCCTAGTAGTCTGTAGCTGCTTCTTGTCTGCTTCACACAGCCTCTCTCAGAGGCCAATGCATTTGCTCTTGTAGCTGGTGTTTTATTATCATTTTATAACCTTTTCTTTGTTCTTTAGTTATTTACAGTGATGTCAGAAATACAGACCAGACTTAATAAGCAAGCCTCTTTGCATTCTCAGTCAAAACAGTCTCAGAAAAACATTATATAGATGCCTTTGTTAATATCAGAAAGATTGATTGTCTTTTTTAAATTTTACAGTAGGATACAAGCTTGGCCACTTGCCTTCAAATGAAATGTTAATTTGTGTGAGATAACTTCCAAAGTCCTTTAGCTTGATTCAGTACCTTGTTCAGTTGCCCTGACTTCAATGGGTTTATTTGCAGATTTAAAGTTTTTTCTCACCATTAACAATGTTCTTTTGAAATTAGTTTTAAAGTCGTCTCACAAGTGCTCCATGGAACTGTAAACAATCCCGCAGTCTACTGGCAGGGAAGCGGCACTTTAGGGCTGGCACTTCATGGTGATGGGCAAACACTTGTAATTGCAGCTTAGACTCCCATAGCACCTTCATCTTCTGTTAAACCTCAACCTCCATACCCCTGATGTCATTAATCATACACTCTGTATCTCTTCACAGAATCATAGAATATCCTTAGCTAGGAGGGACTTACAAGGATCATCAAGTCCAACTCCTGGCCCTACGCTAGATACCCCAAGAATCACACCATGTGCTGGAGAGCAGTGTCCAAACAATTCTTGAACACTGTCAGGCTTGGAACGGTGATGACTTCCATGTTTTTCAATGTGATTTTCCATGTGAGTCCTACAAAATTCTCACCTTCTCAGCAATATTCTCCTTTACCATACAGAGCACTGTTTTCAAATGGCTTGGCACACTTTGACAGATGGAATAAGGCTTTATTTTATCCATGTGGCAAATTATATTTAATTCTCATACTGTTTCACGCAAGTTTGGAAGTATTTAGAAACAGCATTCAATTAACAAACTGATGATAGAATAATCAGGTATCAGTGGATCCAAAATTGTCAGGAATTGCATGTTTTTATTGTGTACAAGTACTGTGATGTTTTTGTAATTATCAGTAAGAGGGCTGGTTTATTAATACTGTTTTTTTCCCCATTTGACTCCTCATTCACTTTTGTGTATTCTGTTGAAAACTTTTCTGGGGCAAGTCTGTGATAAAAATTGATAACAAAAATGAAAAGAATTTTAACACCCTCAAAAATATATCTAATTCTATATATTTAGAATACATTCAGTAATAACTGGCTATTTATTAGTTATCATCAGGAGAGATTACTTGCCTTTCTTTTTGTCCTTATTGTAGTAACATAAGAGTTAATGTACATGTATACAGGGTTTTTTTTCACAATTGCTAAGAAAACTTATTTTTCATTGACAATGTTCCAGTACCCTTTATTGTCTGCCAACAATCCTCAATATCTGAAAAAATATCTTGCATAGTTCAACTTCACCTCACAAAACTTTAACAAGAAATTTCAGATATTGGTCACTTGAAAGTTGGAGGCTAGGCTAGCAACAGGCTGAATCCTCAGATGCAGTGACCCTGACCATTTGAATTCAGAATTTTATTGTTCAGGGAGGAGTACATTGCCACAAATCTCAATGGTTTGAGAACAGAATTTCAGATTTTGGATACTTCAGCTATTTGTTGCTTTGAAGTTAAGTCTTTGGTTTTTTTTTGTTTGTTTGTTTTGTTTTCTTTTGTTGGGGCTTTTTTTTGTTTGTAGTTGTTGTTGTTTTTAAATATATTGTATGAATATAGAAATTAAATGTTTTTGAGAATTATATGCTAAGAATGCAAAAAAAGAATATAGCGAACCCAGTGCTTCTAGGTGAGAAAGTATGTTTATTCATGCACATGCATAAAACATAAAAACCATAAGAATAAAAAAGTAAGGATTTTCCACTGGTAATATTAATCCTTTCTTCCTCCTTTTTGTTTTTTTTTGTACTGCAACTTTTAATAAAATGTTTATTGATCTGTCCAAGTGCAGAACTGGACTTACTGATGAGAGTTTGCAGGGTTTGCTTCTTTTCTACATTTGCAGTCCTCTGAATTGTGTCTCTTTCTGTTTTTCCCTGCCAGTACATTCTGTTCTTTTGAGAAGCTAATTTGCTAATTTGCTCTTCTGTTTTGCCAGTGGTCGACACTTTAAAGACATACAGGAGCTACTCCACCTTCCTCTTCTAGACCATGAGTTCTGGAAGGACTTTAAAATCATAGAAACTTTTAGTTCGCAAAAGACCTCTAGAGACCATTGGGTCCAAGCTTTAATGCAACACTGCCAAATCTACTACTAAACCATGTCCATAAATGCCACATCTATGTTTAGTTGGACCTTAGTCTGGTATAGTCACCCTGAAAAAACAATTTCCTAGAATGCTTTTGTGAATACACTGTTAATTATTTTTGAATCTGTTATGATGGTCTTCACAAAGTATTCTGTTTAAATTATGGGGAACATGTAAAAAGAATTGTTTACAATAACTTCATTTGGAGCTAATTTAAATGGATCATTAAAGTTTAAATGTTGACTAACATTTCCTGGTAGAAGGGCAGCATTCTGGAAGGGGTCAGCTCACTTTTAGGTCAACCTATAATGTTTAAAAATATGACTTGGTGTGTGGTGCTTGAAGATATAAAATCTCTTGAGCATCATAATCAGAGCATATTTCTAATGATATGTCAGTTTTTGTAGATAACTTAGCCAGGGAGCTACTGTGTCATTTGGCAGACTCTGTAATTCCTGATGTAAGAGTTCTTCACTGCACGTCTCTGTGAGTCAGGACCGAAACTTCATTCTCTTACATCCCAAATTAGTGACCTAATCTTCTACAGTGTGTGAGCATGCTTTCTCTCTCATCTTTCCCAACAAAAACTTTGTGGAAACAGAAAAGTTTTTTGACTTGGATGAAACAGCATATTTCAATGAAATTTCATTTAGCTGAGAGTGTTCCAACCCTCTCTAATTACAAGCCTCTGTTATAAGCTGGTAATGGCTTTGCCAAACATTAACAGGTTGGGCTGAAAATTTCGATGATTGTTCTCTGCCTTAAGCTGAATGTTTTGAAACCAAAAGTTTAACCAATTTGTAGGCCAGAGAAACTGGGCTCTTCCATCAATATACAAGTATCAGTCGAGTACCTCTAGCGTTTGGAGGAGGACCTTCAAATTTGACAGGGAGAAGACCTGGTGCATTGAAGATGTCTTTTTCAGTTCTCATGGAATTTCATTTGACTTTAGCCTTTGTCAGTCTAAATCTGGCAGTAAGGCAGCAGAACTTGTAGAGAGATTTGCTGCTAACTTTTTTTGGTTGCTTCTGCCCTGATTGTACTCTGCTTCCACAGAGCTGCCCCGCAGGCTGAAGTGCAAAGGATGACACATTACCTCCTTGTCCTGGGAGGAGGTTAGGGTTGATGTACAGAGCAACAAGGGCTGCCACCATTCCCCTTTACTGAGTGGAAAGAAATTTCGCTTTGAAATTCTGAAATTCGAAATTCAATTAAAATTGAGCTATAATGGCTGATGGACTGGGGATTCTCCAGAGAGTCATTGAATTATCAGTACAATACTTTCTCAGAGAAAGAGCCTTTTTCTTCCTTCTCTGGTTTCTGTTGTGAGCAAAACAGTGCCCTGTGCATGGACTGATTATCATCCAAATCACCCAAGCCTGTACTGGAAGTATCATTGATGTGAGATTGCAGTATACCTTTTGCAACAAGGAGATTTTATTCTTCTACTCTCTCCACTACATTCTTTAAGATTACAAAAGAGTTTTAATGAGGAAATGTTTTGCATTTAAAATTATTCTTCAGTTTAAGAAAAGAAGAAAAAAGTTACTGACATGTCTTCAATATTCATTGTAACAAGCGACTTTTGTTCATGAGCACAGGATCAAAAAGCTACATTCAGTAAAATGTTTAACATTTTTAACATTAATATGAACAATGTAATTCATTCACAGAAAGTGAAAGAATGTTCAGATTTCCCTGGGGCACTCTTTTGCCAATATAAAGGCTAATCTACTAGTTTAGCAAGTTATGTTTCAATATTCCATCCTCAAGTTAGAACTTTCAAGAATCCACCTAGTGAAGGCAGCTGCAGCTCTGAAAGTCCGACAAATAAGCCCCAAGTTTCCCATTTTCCAGAACCCCAATAAAATCCTTCTGAGGCAATGACTCATAAAATGCCTTACACCAGTCCCAGCAATAAGATTTTTTTTTCTTGCTGTGGCCATTGATTTCAGATTTACAAAACGTCTTTTTTGTACTTTGCACAGGATGGCCTCACATAGTTATGTCAAGGAGGTCAGAGCAGGAAAAATCTCTCCTGGCAGAATGCCACAGTGCTGATGGAGGCTGGTTGTGCCTCTGTTTGCCCCAGGATTTTGCCAGGCTGGCCATTTATGTGAGGGAAACCACAGAATACAGCAGGAAAGGCTAGTGCTGGAGCAGAGCTTGTCATAAGGTGTCAGGGACTGAAAATGGTCTGCTGCAACCTCATTCTTGTGTGAATGAAAGACTAGCTTGGGGTCAGGCAGGTGATCTTACCTGTGTACCCTCAGTTTCATACAGCAGCTATACAGAACTTGCACAAAACTCTTGCGACTGCTTTGTATACTGGTCTCAAAATGAGTTAACAGTCCTTTGCTAAAATAAATACATTTATTGGTTCATAGAGTCATAGAATAATAGAATGGCCTGAGTTGAAACGGACCATAAAGACCATCCAGTTTCAACTCCTCTGCCATGGTGAGGGACACTTTCCAAGTCCTGTCCAACCTGGCCTTAAACACTGCCAAGTATGGAGCAACAACTTCCCCGGGCAACCTGTGCCAGTGTCTCACCACTGTCACATTAAAGAATTTCTTCCTGTTATCCAATCTAAACCTATACTTTTTCAGTTTGAAGCCACTCCCCCTTGTCCTGTCAATACAGGTCCTTGTAAATTGTCTCCATCTTTCTTGTAGGTTGCCTTCAGGCACTTGAAGGCCATAATTAGGTCACCACTTTCTCTTTTCCAGGCTGAGCAATCCTAGTTCTCTCTGCCTTTCCTCATAGCA
>VWZG01013277.1:29183-42090 GCA_013396735.1 Grallaria varia | reverse complement strand
CCTGGCATGGGGAGAAGGGGGGCTTTGGTGGGCACCGGGGGGCTGGCACCAATCTGGGACCACCGTGGGGCGGGAAGGGGGGTTTGGTGGGCACTGGGGGGCTGGCAGCACCCCCAGTGGGCACAGGGGGTGGTCTGTGGGGTGTACCCTGGGTTGGCACTGCCCTCGTGGCCACGGGAAGGGGTCTGTGGTGGGCACCCAGGGCTGGCATCTCCCTGGGACCCCCATGGGGACTGGGGAGGTGGGTTTGGTGGGCACCCAGGGCTGGCACCTCACTGGGATGCCCATGGGGCAGGGGAGGGGGGCTTTGATGGGCACCAAGGGCTGGCACCTGCCCCAGTAGGCATGGGGATGGGTCTGTGGTGGGTACCTAGAGCTGGCACTGCCCCCGGGGGGCACAAGGTGGGTCTGTGGTGCCCACCCAGGACTGGCACCTCCCTGGTGGGCATGGGTGGTGGTGTGTGGTGGGCACCCAGGGCAGGCATCTCCCTGGGACCCCCATGGGGACTGGGGAGGTGGGTTTGGTGGGCACCCAGGGCTGGCACCTGCCCTGGTGGGCACAGGGGGTTCTGTGGGGGCTACCCAGGGCTGGCACTGACCCAGAATCCCCATGGGAGCAGGGAGGGGAGGTTTGGTGGGCACCAAGGGTCTGGCACCGACCCAGGACCACCATGGAACAGGGAAGGGGAGGTTTGGTGAGCACTGGGGGGCTGGCATTGACCCAGGACCCCCATGGGGGCAGGGAGGGGTGGTTTGGTGGGCACCGGGGGCCTGGCAACCCACTGGGATCTCCAGGGAACAGGGAGAGGGGGTTTGGTGGTTACCTCCCTGGTGGGCACAGGGGGGGTCTATGGTGGGCACCCAGGGCTGGCAGTGCCCCCGGTGGGCACAGGGGGGGTCTCACCTGGACGACGTCAGGCTGGGGGTCCTGCAGGTGCAGCAGCAGCGTCACCAGCCCGTTGAGCACCTGCTCCAGGAAGGCGTCGCCCGCGGTGCCCCCGAAGCGTGCCAGGCTCCCGAAGAGCCCGATGGAGCAGCGGCGCAGCTCGGGGCTCTCCTGGGCAAAGGGGGCATGGCATGGGCACGCTGCCTGCACCCCACTGTGCCCACCACCCCAGCACACCTGCCACCACCCCCTGGTGCCCCCAGACATACCCCTGGTGCCCCCAGACATATCCCTGGTGGCCCCAGATACCGCCCAGGACCCCCAGGTGCCCCCTGTGCCCACCCTGTGACACCTGGCACTTCATGCTGTCAAAGAAGGGAGCACCACGGCGGGCACGTCCCGCTGCTCCAGGTGCCCCTTGTGCCCCCATACACCCCCCATATACCCCCTGTGCCCCCCAAACACACTCCCTATGCCCCCAGGTCCCCACTGTGCCCACCCTGTGCCCCCTGGCACACTCACGCTGTCAAAGAAGGGCCGGATGCGGATGGCCACGTGGAGGATCACGGCACGCACATCCCTCTGTTCCAGGTGCCCCAGCAGCCGTGCCAGGCCGCCCATGGCCTCCAGTGCCACCACGGCCTGCGGGTCCTCCTGGTCGTCCATGCCACCCACCATGGATGCCAGCAGAGTGGCACCGTGCTGCCCCACCTGTGGAGGGACACCCGGGGTCAGCCTGGCATGGGCACAGGCACGGGGGGCAGAGGGGGGCTCAGCCCCAGGGAAAGGGGGGCACGGGGAATGCCAGGGGATATTCCAGAGGGACAGATGTGCCCGGGTGGGCAGGAGGGCAGGGGCGCCTGGATTGTCCCATCCCTGGGGATGTGACACTTGGGGACATGGGCACGGGGACCGGGGGGCTCAGCCCAGAGGAAAGGGGGGCCCAGGGATTTCCAGTGGGATAGGAGGGGACACTGGTGGGAATCGGGCTCTGCCCCCACGGAATGAGGGACAGGACAAGGGGAATGCCCTCAGAGGAGGGTTATGTGGGATATTGGGAAAATCCCTGCTGGAAAGGGCTGCCCATCCCTGGAGTGCCATCCCGGGGAAATTGTCCCATCCCTGGGGATGTGGCACTGGGGGACTGGTTGGACTCGGAGGGCTCTGAGGGCTTTCCCAACCCCCGGAATTCCCGGAGGTCCGGGAGCCCCCAGTGCGACTCCCTCTCTCCTGGGCCCCCCCATGGAGCCACTTCCCGACCTGTGCTCCAATTCCAGGATGGAGCCCCGGGAGGACTTCCAGGATCATCCCATCCCACCCCTGACATGGGCAGGGACACCTCCCACTATCCCAGGTAATTCCAACCTGCCCTTGGACACTCCCAGGGATCCAGGGGCAGCCACAGCTTCCCTGGGAATTCCAGCCCAGTCACTCCCAGCCGGGAATTCCATCCCACCATCCCACCTGACGCTCCCCTTTTGTTCCCAGTGTGACCCCATTCCCTGCAGAGCTCCCACCTTCTCCGGGCATCCCGAGGCGATATTCCCGAGCCCCCGGAGTGCCAGGACACGGACCAGGAGGCAGGAATCCCTCTGGAGCCCCGTCAGGGTGTCCAGCAGCGGCTCCAGCAGCAGCAGGTCCTTCACCACAGCAGAGCCGAGGAGCTGGAGTGGGGAAATCCCAGGATCCGGCATGGGCATGGGTGGAATTCACAGGAAAAGCGCCTCATTCCCTGGCTCCAGAACCAGATCCGGCCAGAGGCAGGGCATGGGGAGATCCACGGTTGGATTTGGGGCGGGAATTTGGAATAAAAACGCGAACATTGGGAATGTGTGGATTGAGAAGAGTTGGGAATTCTGGAAGCTGGGAATTAGGAGGAAGCCCTGAGACAGAGACTTGGGAATTCTGGAAGCTGGGAAGGAGGGGGAAGCCCTGAGATAGAAATTGAGAAATATGGAAATTGGGAAGGAAGGAGAAGTCCTGGAATAATTCCTAACAAGTAAATTCAGGAAACTTGGGAAGTTGGGAAGGAAGGGGAAGCCCTGGGATGGATCCAGGACAGATCAGGGATGGATCAGGGATGGGATCAGGGATAGATGGATCAGGGAGGGATTGGGAATGGATCAGGGATGGAGGGATCAGGGATGGATCAGGGAGGTATCAGGGATGAGATCAGGGATGGGATCAGGGATGGATNTCAGGGATGGATGGGTCATGGACAGGATCAGGGATGGATGGATCAGGGAGGGATTGGAAATGGATCAGGGATGGATCAGGGATGGATGGGTCATGGACAGGATCAGGGATGGATGGGTCATGGACAGGATCAGGGATGGATGGATCAGGGAGGGATTGGGAATGGATCAGGGATGGATCAGGGAGGTATCAGGGATGAGATCAGGGGTGGGATCAGGGATGGATCGGGATGGACTGGGGATGGATCCAGAATGGATCCAGGATGGATCCATGTGGATGTGCCCGGGCGCTCTCACCTCGGCCAGGAAGGCAGTGCCCGTCACCCGCTGGCACTGGAAGGCGCTGCCCAGGGCAGGCAGGAGGTTCTGCACCACCGGCGGCACCCGCGGCCCTGCATGCTGTGCCAGGGCCCTGCCAGGGAGAGGGGCACAGCCTGGCACCGTCTGCTGGCACCAGGGCACGGCACAGCCTGGCACTGTCCGGAGGCACCAGGGCAGGGCAGGGCATCCCCCAGCATGGCACTGTCACCGGCACTGTCCCCTCTGCCACCAGGGCAGGGCAACCCCCAGTGGGATTGGTGACATTGGGAACCCCATAATGGGACTGGTGACACTGGGGAGTCACACTGGGGATAGTGGCACTTGGCACCCCATAACGGGTCTGGTGACAGAGGGCACCCCACACTGGGATTGGTGACACTGGGGACCCCATAATGGGACTGAAACTCTGGTGACCCCATAATGGGACTGGTGACACTGGTGACTCCACAATGGGACCGGTGACACTAGTGACCCCATAATGGGACCAGTGACACTGGTGACTCCACAATGGGACCGGTGACACTGGTGACCCCATAATGGGACTGGTGACAGTGGTGAACCCACAATGGGCCTGACGACCGTGGTGACCCCATAATAGGACTGGTGACACTGGGCACCCCACTGTGGGGTGAGGGTGACCCCACACTGGCACCGATGACACCTATCACCCCACAATGCCACCCTGGTACTGAGACCCCAAAGCCCTCCAGGTGTCCCCCTCGCCCCTGGGGTGGGGGTGCCAGGCCTTACCTGGCGAGCAGGGCGATGCCCTCGTGGTGCCGCTCGGGGTTGCCCAGCAAGTCCCAGCCCCCGGCGTCATCCATGGCCCGCGCCACCGCCTCGGTGCCAGCCCGTGCCAGCAGCGCCCGCAGTGTCTCCAGGGCACAGCTGGGGGGGCAAGGGCAGCCTGGCATCAGCTGGGCTCACCTGGGCCAGCCTGGCATCAGCTGGGCTCACCTGGGCTTGGTTTGGCTCAGTTGGGCTCAGTTTGGCCCAGTTGGGCTAAATTTGGCTCAGCTCAAACTGAGCCCAAACTGAGCCAGACAGCCAAACCAGTCCCCCATGTCCCATCCCATCCCAAAGCCCAGTTCCCCTGATCCCTCCCCAGTTCCCATATCCCATCCCATCCCCTCTCCCCCACGTTCCTGATCCCCATTCCTGGTCACCTGCAGGGCTGGATGCTCCGGGCGACATTCCCGACATTCCTGGTGCCCCTTCCCGATGGGATCCGGGGGGGCTGCACCCCCAGGGAGCAGCTGAGCCGCAGCACGAGGGTCCCAAAGAGCCGCGGGAAGAGCCCCTGGGCCGCCGGAGCCGCCTCCGGCACGGAGAGAACCTCCTGGAGTGCACAGGTGGCCTGGAATGGGGCGGGAAAGTGGGAATTACAGCATGGAAAATATCCTTCTGGAATGGATAACAGCTCATGGAGAGGGCAGGTGGCCTGGAATGGGGATGGAAAAATGGGAATTACGGACAACTCCCACTCCAAACTGGGAATTACAGACACCTCCCTCTCCAAACTGGGAATTAGGGACAATTCCAGCTCCAAACTGGGAATTACGGACACCCAGGAGCACTTTCACTCCCCTGGCCCCCCCAAACTCGTGCGCTCTGCCCCAGAGGCCACACCTGGCCCGTCCCCACCCGGACCGAGGCCGTTCCAGGCGGAATTCCCGAGGCTGGGAATGGTGCTGGGACGGGTTGGGATGGGCTGGGGAGACACTCACAGCCAGGGGCAGGGCGGTGGCCACGCGCTCCGAGCTGCTTCCCAGTAGGAATCCCTTGCTCTCCTTGTAGGGAACATCAGCCGTGACCTTCTCCAGGAGCTGCTCCAGGATTTGGGAAGTGAGCGCTGGCTCCGTGCCCAGGGATCTCCACATGGCACAGGTGTGGCTGCGGGAAAAAACACAGGGAAAAGGGGGGAAAGGGAAGGAAAAACAGGGAAAGAAGAGGAGATGGCACCGCTGGAGCACCGGGAAAGGAGCCGAGGGATCCCCCGGGGAAGTGGGAACAGCCCGGAGGGAATTACGGACAATTCCCACTCCAAACTGGGAATTACAGACACCTCCCTCTCCAAACTGGGAATTAGGGACAATTCCAGCTCCAAACTGGGAATTACGGACAGGGTGAATCATCCGGTTCCTGGAAAGCCCCCCCAGAATTCCAATTCCCCCTGATATCCCAACATTCCCATGTTTCCCTGGGAGCAAAGGTTGGGAGCTGCTGGTTCGTGATGGGAATGGAGCATTGGGAATGCCAGGAGGAGGAGGAGACAAGGAGGATGTGGAAACCCCCCCAAAAATCAGCTCTGACCCTCCAGTACCCAAAGGAAATCCCTGTGGGATCCTGGAGTCAGAAGAGGATGTGGAAAACCCCCTAAAATTCCTCTCTGACCCCACAGCTCCCAAAGTGAATCCCAGGATCTGGATATTGGCAGAAGGAGCCAAAGGAGGATGTGGAAGATATCCCTAAAATCAGCTCCAGCATCCAAAGGAAATCCCAGCAGGGATTGGGTCCTGGAGTGAGGAGACAAAGGATGGTGTGGAAAACTCCCCCAAATTCTGTCCTGACCCTCAAGCATCCAAAGGCAATCCCAATGGGATCCTGGAGTGAGGAGCCAAAGGAGGGTGCGGAAAATCCCTTAAAAATCAGCTGCAGCTTCCAAAGGGAATCCCAACAGGGTTTGGATATTGGAGGAGCCAAAGGATGCTGAGACAACCAAACCCTCCCAAAATACCTCTCTGAACCCACAGATCCCAATGGGAATCCCAGGATCTGGATACTGGCAGAAAGAGCCAAAGGAGGGTGTGGAAAATCCCTTAAAAATCAGCTGCAGCTTCCAAAGGGAATCCCAACAGGGTTTAGATCTTGGAGAAGAAGCCAAAGGAGGGTGTGGAAAACACCCTGAAAGTCAGCTCCAGCATCCAAAGGAAAACCCAATGGGATCCTGGAGTGGGGAGCCAAAGGATAACGTGGAAAACCCCTCTAAAATCAGCTGCAGCATCCAAAGGGAATCCCAGCAGGATCCTGGAGTGAGGAGCCAAAGGAGGATGCAGAAAACCCTCCGACAATTCCTCTCCGACCCCGCAGCTCCCCCCGGGAATCCCAACAGAGCTCAGCCCCGGGAGCGAGGAGCAGGAAGAAAGGGGCACTCGGGCAGGACCTGTCGAAGGGCAGGGAGCTTCCCAGGAGGCTGAAGACAACGAGGCCGGAATGCTGCGCCGCCAGGATGAGCACGCCCTGCCGCGCCGCCCGCCGCACCGGCTCCTCGGGAACCGCCGCCAGCTTCCCATGGATAACCGCCAGCAGGTCGGGAATCTGCCCAGGGAAAAGGGGGATGCCGGGCTGGGATGGGGGATCGACACCCGGGATGGAACTCCAGCTGGAGTGTCTGTCCCCCAGCCCGGGCAGGGAATGCTCCTCATCCCACCGGGAAGCTGCCGGTGGGCACGGGAGTGTCACCAGTAACCTGCTCTGAAGCCAGACTGGGAATACTGGGAATGGCCAGCTGGGAGAAGGGAAACTCCAGGGAAACCTTGGAGCGAATTCCAGAGCCCAAAGGGGCTCCAGGAGAGCTGGAGAGGGACTGGGGACAAGGCAGGGAGGGACAGGACACAGGGAATGGGATATTGGGAAGGGATTCCCAGCTGGAAGGGGCTGGGCAGGAATTCCCAGGGAAGCTGTGGCTGCCCCTGGATCCATGGAATGTCCAAGGCCTGGCTGGATTCCCTGGGATAGTGGGAGGTATCCCTGCCCATGGAAGGGCTTGGAACGGCTGATCCCGGAGGTCCCTTCCATCCCAACCCATTCCATAATTCCATGATTCCATCACCTTCCCTGTGGCCTCCTCCCTGTGCTGGGCACCATCCCCAAGGCCTCGCCCATCCCAATGAAACCAGTGCCACCAGCAGCCAGGGCTGGAAGTGGGAATTGTCTGGCTGCACACATGGAATGAGAGGGAAGCAGCAGGACCCAGCTGGATCCACCTCTGGAAGCAGGAGGATCCGTCTGGATCTGCCTCTGGAAGCAGCAGGATCCACTGGGATCTGCCTCCGGAAGCAGCAGGATCCACTGGGATCCGCCTCTGGAAGCAGCAGGATCCACTGGGATCTGCCTCTGGAAGCAGCAGGATCCACTGGGATCTGCCTCTGGAAGCAGCAGGACCCAGCTGGATGTGCCTCTGGAAGCAGCAGGATCCCTCTGGATCTGCCTCTGGAAGCAGCAGGATCCCTCTGGATCTGCCTCTGAAAACAGCTCCCAGGAATTTCACCTTCTCCTGCAGGATCCCGCCGCGTTCCCGGAGCAGGGAGTTGACGAGCACGGTGGCGGCGCGGGAGCAATTCCTGTCGGGATCCAGGAGCCCCTCAAAGAGGGAGAGCAGGAGGCTCATGAGCTGATCCGGAGGAATCCGCTTCCCGATGACCTGTGGGAGGGAAGGGAAGGAAAGGAGGGATCAGGGGATAGGGTTTTGTCACTGGAATGGCCACTGGAATGGCACATCTGGACCAGTTCTGGGCGCCAGATGTTTATCCAGAGCTGTCCCATCCCGAAGCCATAGGCAGCTCATGGATCCAGAGGCTCCGGATAGTTTGGGATGGAAGGGGCTTGGGGATCAGCCAGTGCCACCTGTGCACAGGCAGCGACACCTCCCACCATCCCAGGGGGCTCCACTGGACTTTCCAGGGATCCAGGGGCAGCCACAGCTTCCCTGGGAATTCCAGCCCAGCCCCTCCCAGCCTGCAATTCCATCCCAATATCCCATTCCCTGTGTCCTGTCCCTCCCTCCCTTTTCCCCTGTCCCTCTCCAGTTCTTCTGGAGCCCCTTTGGGGTTTCCCATAGAAAGGAGGGCTCTGGATTATCCGGGAGCCACTGAAACCATGGAATCACCCTGGAATCATGGAATACTTTGGGTGGGAAGGGATTGGATTAGAGATCATGGAATTCCATGACCCTTTCCAAGGGCAGGGACACCTCCCGCCATCCCAGGTAATTCCAACCTGCCCTGGGACACTCCCAGGGATCCAGGGGCAGCCACAGCTTCCCTGGGAATTCCAGCCCAGCCCCTCCCAGCCTGCAATTCCATCCCAATATCCCATTCCCTGTGTCCTGTCCCTCCCTGCCTTGTCCCCAGTCCCTCTCCAGCTCTCCTGGAGCCCCTTTGGGCTCTGGAATTTGCTCCAAGGTCTCCCTGGAGCTTCCCTTCTCCCAGCTGGCCATTCCCAGTGTTCCCAGTCTGGCTCCAGAGCAGGTTACTGGTGACACCTCCCGTGCCCACCGGCAGCTTCCCAGTGGGATGAGGAACATTCCCTTCCCTGGGGGGGGACACATTCCAGCTGGGCTCTGTGTCCCCAGTGATGGTCAGAAGGCCCCAGCCCGTCCCGGCGCCCATCCCAGTACAAACCAGTATAACCAGTGTCCCCCTCCAGCCCATTACCGTGGCGATGGTGGTGCAGGTGTGGAAGAGGACGGTGACGTCGGGCTCTTCCAGGGCCTTCTTCAGGTCTCCCAGTCCTTCCAACAGCTCATCTCTGTGCTCCCGGGAGAAACCTGCGGGCCAGAATTCCTGGGATTCACATCCCGGACACATTCCCGGTGTCTCCCGGGGAGGAGGGTCTGGCTCGTGGAATGGGCTTAGTTTTGGGGGAAGGAGTTGAGGATACAAAGCCAAGGGATCCTTCCCAAGCTTTCCCAAGGTCAGCGACACCCAGGTGGGATGAGCTTGGAATTGTCCCTCCTTCTGGAATGCCAGGGGTGGGGAATGGCCAAATGCTCTGGAATTCTCCACAATTCCTCTCAGAGCCTCCCCTGGAGCATCTGAAGGGCAGGACTGGCCTCTCCCGGAGAGCGGGAGAATTCCCAAATCCCAAATCCTTGAGAAGACCCTCCAACAATCCCAAAACCCTTCCTGGTGCAGCCAAACCGGCCCGGGGGTCGATCCTTAGAGGTGGGGATGCAATTCCTGGGATGGAGAATCCTGGGATGATGCTGACGCCATTCCCAACCTTCGTAGCAGAGCTGGATGTAGAGCAGGGAGCGGAGGCAATCCAGGGAGCGCCGTCGGACGCGGGACGCGGAGTCGGAGCAGCGCGGGGCGAAGAGGGCCAGGAGGACGCTGAGGTTGTAGAAGGGGGTCACGCTCTGTTGGGGGGCAGGGGGGGACACAAACCTGCCTCAGGGGGGCTATTCCAGAGGTTGGGAATACCGGCGGAAGGTGACGGGCACTCACACTGACGTTCAGCTCGCTCCGGTAGAATTCCAGCAGGGAAGCACCGACATCCATGGCTCGTTCCCGCTCCTGCTCGTTGGGGGACTTGATCCAGGGGCCCAAGTGCTGCGGGGCAGGGTGGATGGAGAAGGAGAAGGGAATTACGGAGCTGTTCCATAGGGGAAAACCCTGGGAGACCACAGAGTCCAACTGTGTCCCCAAGTGCCACATCCCCAGGGATCGGACAATCCCCCCGGGATGGCACTCCACGGATGGGCAGCCCTTTCCAGCAGGGATTTTCCCAGTATCCCAAATAACCCTGCCCTGAGGCTGTTCCCCTGTTCCCTGGGGGCAGAGCCCAATTCCCACCAGTGTCCCCTCCTGTCCCCCCGGAATCCACTCTGGAATTCCCTGAGCCCTCCTTTTCTCCCTCATTCTCCAGCCCCTTCCCGGTGCCCAGAAATCCCCCGAAATCCCGGGAAACCCACGGCAAAGACGTCCTGGAGCCCGTGGGGCGTCAGGTTCCTGCGTAGGAGGCTCTGGAGCAGCTCCTTCAGGGCGCTCAGGGTGTCCTCGTAGAGCACCTGGAGAGGGAAAATCCCAGGACTGCTGGCCTTGGAAAAGCCCTCTGGGATCCCGGAGCACCACCGGGCATGCCCAGTCCCAGAACTAACCCAGGAATCCCAGAGGGAATTCCATCCTTCTCCCACCTGGGGACAAGCACAGGGTGAGCAAAGCCTTTAAAAATCCTGGAATTTTCAGGGACCTTAAATCATGGAATCACCAAATCGTGGGATGCTTTGGATATAAAGGAACATCGGATCTGTCTGTTTCAGGGACCTTAAATCATGGGATAGTTTGGATTTAAGGGAACGTTGGATCCATCCATTTTCTGGCAGGGATAAGACCCTTCTCCTTCCCTTCCCGGATTTATTTTGGGCTGAACTCCATAAAATCCCAATCCAGCCTTGGAAAAGCCCTCCAGGATCCCACAGCGCCACCGGGCACAGCCAATCTCCCAGAACTAACCCATGAATCCCAGAGGGAATTCTGGCCTTCTCCCACCTGGGGATGGGCCCAGACGCCAGCCAAGCCTTTAAAAAATCCCAGAATTTTCAGGGACCTGAAATCGTGGAATCACCAAATCATGGGATGCTTTGGACTTAAGGGAACGTCGGATCCGTCCATTTCCCAGCAGGGATAAGACCCTTCCCTTTCCCTTCTGCGATATATTTTGGGCTCAGGAGGGGCAGCTGACCAGAAAACAGGCGTTTTCCATGGATTTTTGGGGACAGCGGATCCAATGGAATCTGTGTGCGGCCCCGAAAGAGCATCCTGGTGGGACCAGGACACAGCCCGGCACCCCAGGGCTCTGCATCCTGACATTCCTGAAGGACTTGGAGCTGCTGGAGTGAGTCCAGAGGGGACACAGAGCTGCTCCCACAACTGGAGCCCCTCTGAAGCCAGACTGGGAACGCTGGGAATGGCCAGCCTGGAGAAATGAAACTCCAGGGAAACCTTGGAGCAAATTCCAGAGCCCAGAGGGGCTCCAGGAGAGCTGGAGAGGGACTGGGGACAAGGCAGGGAGGGACAGGACACAGGGAATGGGATATTGGGATGGAATTCCAGGCTGGGAGGGGCTGGGCTGGAATTCCCAGGGAAGCTGTGGCTGCCCCTGGATCCCTGGGAGTGTTCAAGGGCAGGTTGGAGCACCCTGGGATGGTGGGAGGTGTCCCTGCCCTTGGATGGGAATGGATGGGATTTCAGGTCCTTTCCATCCAAAGCATCCCGGAATTCCATGTGAGCTCCCCATCAGCTCGGAGCTCCCACAGCACCCAGGCAGTGCCGGCCCATCCCAAAGTATCCCAAAGGAATCCCACCTGTGTGTGCAGGGAATATCCCCCCATCTGAAAGAAATCCCATCTCAAAGGAATCCCACCTGTGTGTGCAGGGAATATCCCCCCACCTTGCCCATCCCAAAGGAATTCCATCCCATGGGAATCCCACCTGTGCATGTAGAAAATGTCCCCCCCATCCCGCAGGAAGCCCACCTGTGTGTGTAGGGAATATCCCATCCCAAAGGAATCCCATCCCACCAGACTCCCACCTGTGTGCTCCGGGAATGCCCCCCCCCCTCCTCCCGGTCATTCCTGGGTTCTGGAGCGGGCAGTGCCAGGACACTGGCCAGGCAGGTGTCCATCAGCTCCGTCCGGTCCGGGTCACTCAGGGCCGGCTCCAGGGCGCTGATCCCGGGATAAGGAAGGAACAGGGATGCACCAGGAGCTGAGATGGGGGGCGTGTTGGGAATGGGAGCACCCATGGGATGGGGGAAAAGGGAAAGGGGGAAAAGGGAAAGGGGATGACTGGGGGCCACTGGGGACAGCTGAGGACGACTGGGGATGATAGGGGGATGATAGGGGGACGACTGGGGACGATAGGGGACAGCTGGGGATGACTGGGGACAGCTGGGGACGACTGGGGACAACTGGGAATGATTGGGGACCACTGGGAATGACTGGGGTTGATAGGGGATGACTGGGCATGACTGGGGACAGCTGGGGACGACTGGGGACGACTGGGGACACTGGGACTTCCCAGCGGGCTGGAATGAGGATACACCAGGTGGGTGCAGGTGAGCATCGCCCGCTGCCGCACCCGTGTCCGCAGCACCTCCGGAGGCTCCGCACGAATGAACTCCTGGAAAAGGGGCAACAATGGGGTGCCACTCACGGGGACATCCGGGGATGCCCTGGGACAACCTGGGACATCCCAGGACATCTGGGGACACCCTGGGACATCTGGGGACACCCAGGACATCCTGAGGCATCTGGGGACACCCTGGGACAACCCCGGACATCTGGGGACATCTGGGGACACATGGGGACACCCAGGACATCCAGAGACCCCTGGGGACATCCACGGGACATCCGGGGACACCCAGAGACATCCAGAGACATCTGGGGACACTCTGGGACAATCTGGGACATCCAGAGACCCCTAGGGACACCCATGGGACATCCTGGGACACCCAGGACATCCAGAGACCTCTGGGGATGTCCAGGGGATGTCTGGGGACATCCGAGGACATTTCAGGACATCCAGGGGACATCCAGGGGACATTCAGGGACATCCTGGGACTCTGGGGATATCCAGGTGACATCTGGGGCCATCCCAGGACATCCCAGCATACCCAGGAGATGTCTGTGTGCCCCAGTACCCTCCC
Organism: Grallaria varia; assembly: GCA_013396735.1. Classification (NCBI taxonomy): domain Eukaryota; kingdom Metazoa; phylum Chordata; class Aves; order Passeriformes; family Formicariidae; genus Grallaria; species Grallaria varia. Next base: position 29,259 of record VWZG01013277.1, on the reverse strand, counting down.
AGTGCCCCCCAGGACCTCTCAGAACCCTCCCAGTGCCCACCAGTGCCCTCCCAGTACCCTCCCAGTGCCCACCAGG
>VWZG01013277.1:9280-20259 GCA_013396735.1 Grallaria varia | reverse complement strand
CAGGGGCGGGCAGGGCGCACTGGCGCACCAGGAACTCCAGCAGGGCCTCCCCTCCGGGCTGCTCCAGGTACCCGTGGTGGGCCATGGCACTGATCAGCTGCACCAGCGCCCGCCGCACCTGCAGGGAGTGGGAACACTGGGAATACTGGGAATGGGGGGCCATGGCACTGATCAGCTGCACCAGCGCCCGCCGCACCTGCAGGGAGTGGGAACACTGGGAATACTGGGAATGGGGGGCCATGGCACTGATCAGCTGCACCAGCGCCCGCCGCACCTGCAGGGAGTGGGAACACTGGGAATACTGGGAATGGGGGGCCATGGCACTGATCAGGTGTGCCAGTGCCCGCCGCACCTGCAGGGAGTGGGAACGGGATTGGGAATGGTGGGAATGGGATTGGGAATGGGACCTCCAATCCCACCATGGCACTGATCACCTTCATGGCGAGCACTGGGAATGGTGGGAATAGGACCCTCCTGCCCCACAGGACCCTCCGGAAGAGCAGGATTCCGGGATACCTTGTCATTGCTGTCCTGAAGAGGGAGTTTCATGGAGGAGAGAATAAGGGGCTTCTTGACCTCCATCTGAGAGGCTGCAAAACACAGACGACAATCCCTGCGGGATGATCCCGAAATTCCCTGATTTCCTATGGAGAGCCTTTGGTTCCCCTCTCCCTCCCCCAGCTGGCCAGACTTGGCTCCTTCCCTTCCCACCCCGCAGCCAAGGATGGGCTGAATTCCCCATCCCGACCTCTGGGATGACCCTGTCCGGATCCCTGGGAGAATCCTAGCTGGATCCTGAAACTCACGGGCGCTGTTGATGATGTGCCTGAGGACGAGCAGGGTGCCCACGCGGGTCCTCTCGCCACCGCTCTCCAGCCTCGGGAGCAGGAAGGCCAGGACACGATCCGGGAAGGAACGCGCTGCGGGAATGGGAATGGCGGGGATGCGGGACACACCAGGGAGGGAATTGTGGAATCAGGGAACGGTCTAGGGGGGAAATGTCCTCTGAGCCCTGCTTGTGTCCCCAAGTGCCACATCCCGAGAGATGGGCAGCCCTTTCCAGCAGCAGGGATTTTCCCAATATCCCAAATAAACCTCCCCTAAGGCCATTCCCTTGTCCTGTCCTTTGTTTCTGGGGAGCAGAGCCCAATTCCCACCAGTGCCCCCTCCTGGCCCCCTGGAATTACCTGGGCCCCCTGTTTTTCCAGGCTGATCCCACCCAGCCCCACAAGTGTCCCCAGTGCCACATCCGCAGGGATGGGCAATCCCCCCAGGATGGCACCCCAGGGATGAGCAGCCCTTTCCAGCAGGGATTTTCCCAATATCCCAAATAACCCTCCCCTGAGGCTGTTCCCCTGGGCAGTGACAACACAGGGGGAGGAGCCATCCCTGATCCCATCCCTGATCCCATCCCAGATCCCATCCCTGAGGATCCCATCCCTGATTTCCCATCCCATGGATCCAGCCTCTCCACAGCCCTCTGTGGAGCTCCCAGTCCCCTCAGCAGACCCACATTCCAAGCCTCAAGATTTGGGATGGGGGCCACAAAATCCCACTCTGGAATGGCAGGGGGGGAACTGGGAGCCCACCCTGCTCTTCCCAACCATCCCTGAGCTTTCCCTCCAGCACTTCCAGACCTTTTCCACAGCTTTCCCTGGAGCTGGAGGAGTCACCAGGAATCCTCTCAACCAGTTCTGCTCTGCCCTTCCCAAATATTGGGGCGGCTAAAAATAAACCGCCGGAACTGGAGCGACTCTCCCAGGAAAAAAGGCGGCTGGGCCCCGGATTTGGCTCCCGGAATTCCAGCGGCCCACAGATCTGGTCTTTTCCAGGAGATCCCATCTGCTCCTGGAGCAGTGGGGGAGGCAGAGCTGCAGCTCCGGGAGGTTCCGCTGGGAACGCAGGACTGCAGCCGGATCCGCGGCAATCAGGGAATTCCGAGGGTGGGGAAAAGCCCTCGGAGCGTCCCCCGGGCCTGCCCATGTCCCCAAGTGCCACATCCCCAGGGATGGCCAATCCCTCTGGGATGGGCAGCCCTTTCCAGCAGGGATTTTCCCAATATCCCAAATAACCCTCCCCTGAGGCCGTTCCCTTGTCCTGTCCCTTGTTCCCTGGGAGCAGAGCCTGATTCCCACCAGTGTCCCCTCCTGTCCCCCTGGAATCCCCCCTGGAATTCCCTGGGCCCCCCTTTTCTCCAGGCTGAGCCCCCCCAGCTCCCTCCAGAGCTCTCCAGCCCCTTCCCAGCTCTGTTCCCATCCCCAGACATGCTCCAGTCCCTTTGGGACATCTCCTGCCCATCCAACCACGACGGACCCCGCAGAGTTCCAAGGATGGGGAGGGAGCCCTGGAACCCTGGAATGCTTTGGGTGGGATTGGGACCTCAAAACCCATCCCTTTCCACCACCTCGCCATGGGCAGGGACATCTCCCAGTATTCCAGGTTGCTCCAAGCCTAGGGCACTTCCAGGGATGTCCCAGTGAATCCTGGAATCCCAGACTGGTTTGGGTTGGGAGGGATTTTAAGGATCATCCATTCCCAGCCCCCTGCCAAGGACAAGAACACTTCCCACTATTCCCAGGGTGCTCCAACTCCACCCCTGGAATGCCGTGGAGCTCCGGAGCATCCCGAGGGATTCCCCAGCTCTGGAGAAACCTCTGGAATCGAGGCAGGTGCTTCGGGAAGGTCTCTGGAGGGGACGATCCTCCCACCTTCCCATCCTGGACGCCACTGGAGGGGATCAAATCCCTGGGGATTCCCGTGTCCAACTCCCAGCCCGCATTCCCAGCGTGCGATCCATGAATTCCCCGGGATGTGGGAGCCCCCCCAGGCCCTCACCCAGGACGCTGAAGCATCTCAGGACCTCGGTGTGGTTCTTCCCACTCTGGGGCGTAGCGGGATCGGCCGGAGCGCAGATCTGCAGGAAATGGGATCCGGGAATCAGGGACGGCACCTGGAACTGGGGCTGGGAAAGGAAGCAGTGCCAGGCCCAGGGTACATGGAGCCTGGGAAAATCCTTGGGATGGGGCCTGGAATGGGGTCTGAAATGGGCTGGGCAGGGGATAAACCTTGGAGATCACTTAATTCCATGAGCAGGAACACTTTCCGATATCCTGGGTTATTCCGGCATGCCCTTGGATACTCCCAGGGATCCAGGGGCACCCACAGCTTCTCTGGGAATTCCAGCCCAGCCCCTCCCAGCTGGGAATCCGTTCCCAATATCCCACCTAAACCTGGGAAGCCATTCCCTGTGTCCTCTCCCTCCCTCCCTTCTCCCAAATCCCTCTCCAGCTCTCCTGCTGATGGGAATGTCCAGGGCTGGGAATGCTGGAATGTGGCTCTGAGATGAGGGGGAGTCTCCTAGGAAACTCTGGGATGGGTCAGGAATGTGCTCTGGAGCTCCAGGAGGACCAGGACAAGCATGGGATGTCCCCTCGGAGCCCTCCCAATCCACAGGGAGCAGGTTGGGAATTCCTGAGCCCCCTGAGGACCAGGAAAAGCCTGGAATATATCTCCAATTCCTTTCCCATTCCTGGGGACTGGGAGGGCTGTTCCAAGCCCGGGATCCTGGAATGGGGTGGGAATAGACTTTCCAGGGTCCTTAAATCCCATCCCATTCCATGGGCAGGGAACCCTTTCCCAATCCCTATTCCAGACTGGCCTTGGGCACTTCCGTGTGGAATGGGGCAGCCCTAGGATGGGGGACACTCCAAGGGTTGGGGCTGACCCAAATCCCACATTCCTGGCCCCATTCCCAGCCCCATTCCCATTCCTCTAGCCCCATTCCCTATCCCATTCCTGGCCCCATTCCCGATCCCATTCCCACCTGGGGGTGCAGGGTTCCCAGCAGAGGGTCCAGCTGCCCATCCAGGCTGCGGCTCCCGATGTTCACGGAAGCTTCCAGAATCTGGGAGAGGCTCTGGGAAGAGAGGAGGAGGTCACAGGGTCAAGGGACATGGAGGGGACACAGGGGGGGACACGGGGGGGACACGGAGGGGGACACGGAGGGAGGGACATTGGAGGTACACAGAGAGGACACAGCGGGGGACATGGAGTAGCTCCAGGGGAGGGCAGAGAACCAGGACATTCAGGCTGCCAGGGACTGAATATTCCCAATATCCCAAAGNCATTCCCAGCCCCATTCCCATTCCTCTAGCCCCATTCCCTATCCCATTCCTGGCCCCATTCCCGATCCCATTCCCACCTGGGGGTGCAGGGTTCCCAGCAGAGGGTCCAGCTGCCCATCCAGGCTGCGGCTCCCGATGTTCACGGAAGCTTCCAGAATCTGGGAGAGGCTCTGGGAAGAGAGGAGGAGGTCACAGGGTCAAGGGACATGAAGGGGACACAGGGGGGGACACGGGGGGGACACGGAGGGGGACACGGAGGGAGGGACATTGGAGGTACACAGAGAGGACACAGCGGGGGACATGGAGTAGCTCCAGGGGAGGGCAGAGAACCAGGACATTCAGGCTGCCAGGGACTGAATATTCCCAATATCCCAAAGAAACCTGCCCTGGCACAGCTCCAGGCTGTTCCCCTTGTCCTGTCCCTCATTCCCTGGAAGCAGAGCCTGATTCCCACCAGTGTCCCCTCCTGTCCCCCTGGAATCCCCCGTGGAATTCCCTGGACCCCCTTTTCTCGCAGCTTGTTCTGGAGCTCTCCAGCTCCTTCCCAGCTCCGTTCCCACAGGGATTTGGGGAGGGGGGAGCAAGGACTCACCTTGGAGATGGGAAAGGCCTCCGGGTGCTTCTTGTAGAGTGCCAGGAGGGTGGGGATGAGTTTTGGGAGCTGCTCCTCCAGCTTGTCCCCTGGCAGCAGGGCACCCATGGGCCCCACGGCGCCCACCACGGCCAGCCGGAGCTGTGGGGCAGGGGACACATGTCCAGGGACCCCTCCAGCCATGCCCCGGGGGGCTTGGGGTCCCAAATCAACACCCTGGGAGGCTCAGCCGCCAAATCCATGCCCCGGGGGGCTTGGGGTCCCAAATCCACACCCTGGGGGGCTCAGGGTCCCAAATCCACACCCAGGGGGGCTCAGGGTTCCAAATCCATGCCCCAGGCATCCCAGACCCCCAATTCCACATCCAGTGGGTCCCATCCCTCCATCCCGCTCCCTGGGGGTCCCAGCCCACCTTGGGGTCCCGGTGGTGCACCCAGGTGCCCAGCAGCACCTCGTGGGCACAGCAGAGCTCCCCGCAGAAGGTGTCCCCGCGCACCGTGGGGTCAGGCGCCTGGTCCAGGTTGGCCAGGTACTCCTGGATGCTCTCGCTGAAGCGCTGCAGGGCTGGGAGGCCATTCCCACAATTCCAGGCGGGTCGCAATTCCCACCAGGATCAACTCGCCCCCCACCCCCCTGTCCACCCAAAACCAGGGGGCTGTTGGACTGGGGGGCATCTCCAGGGACAGGGAGGCACCAGGAGCTTCCAACATTCCTGAAGGACTTGGAGCTGCTGGAGCAAGTCCGGAGTGGGACGTGGGGCTGCTCCCAGGGCTGGAGCCCCTCCGGCATGGAGCCAGACTGGGAACACTGGGAATGGCCAGCTGGAAGAAGGGAAACTCCAGGGAAAACTTGGAGCAAATTCCAGAGCCCAAAGGGGCTCCAGGAGAGCTGGAGAGGGACTGAGGACAAGGCAGGGAGGGACAGGACACAGGGAATGGGATATTGGGAAGGGATTCCTGGCTGGGAGGGGCTGGGCTGGAATTCCCAGGGAAGCTGTGGCTGCCCCTGGATCCCCGGGAGTGTCCAAGGGCAGGTTGGAGTGACCTGGGATGGCAGGAGGTATCTCTGCCCGTGGCAGTGGGTGGCACTGGGTGATCCCCAAGCCCCTTCCATCCCAATCCATCCTGACATTCCATGAAATAACTCCCTCAGGGTGAGAAAGCTGCAAGAGCCGTGGCAAAGCTCCCCAGTCTCAGTCCCACCAGGGAATTCCCCCCTGGAATTCCCTGGGCCCCCCTTTTCTCCAGGCTGAGCCCTCCCAGCTCCCTCTGGAGTTCTCCAGCCCCTTTCCTGCTCTGTTCCCATCCCTGGACACGCTCCAGCCCCTCCAGACTTGGGATATTGCTGGAACATCCCCATGGAGCGCCACCCCTTTCCCAGGGAAAGCAGAGCATTCCCGGAGCTCAGGGGATCCCGGGAAGGGGCCTCACCGTAGCAGAAGACGGATTTCATGTGGTCCTGCTTGGCCATTCCCAGCATGGGCAGCATCGTCCCCAGGATAGAGTTGAGGAAAGGCACCATTCCAAACACTGGGAATGAAACAGGAGAGGCTGACGGACAACAAACGCCACTTGGGAATTCCCGGGAGATGGATCCAGGTGGGATCACGCGGGTACCAGGGGAAAAAAATCCCACTGGATGCATCCAGGAGCCTGATTCTGCTCCATCTTCCCACAGGAAAGGGAGATCTGTTGGGTGTACCAGGAATAGGGAGGTGTGCCGGGAATAGGGAGGTGTGCCGGGAATAGGGAGGTGTGCCGCAAATCCCGGGAGATCCCTGGAGGAGGTCTAGGGGGCTGCTCCTCATCCCTGCATGGTGCGAGGGATTTGGGATCTGTGTCCAGCCTCCAGAGGCTGCCGGATGAGGGCATGGAAATGTCCCAGGGAATCCAGGAGCCAAATCCCTGTCCTTGGAAGTCCATGTCCTTGGAAATCCCACCCAGTCCAGCTGAGCTCTTGGAAGTGCTCCAGTCCAGTGGGAATTGGAGCTGCTGCTCCCTATCCATCACGAATTCCCTGCTGGAGCTCACACCCCCACCCCAGAAACACAGGGATTCAAAAAAACCACCCTTTCCGGGCATTTCCACCCCAAAATTCCCAAGCTCCAAGATCTCCAGAGGTGCCCTTGGGCGGTCGGGAGGGGCCCAGCCCGGAGTTATCCTGACCCATCTCCCACCATTCCCGGCCCCTCTCACCGTTGGACACGGCGAGGTCGGCGAAGGTCCGCACGACGAAGTAGTGGGGCAGAATTCCTGGCTGGAATTTTGTGAGCACCTCCTCCATCACCTGGTTGACGAAGCGCTGCCCCACAGCCACCAGCACCTTGCTGGCAGCCTCCTGCCATTCCCAGATCACCTCCTGGAAAAGCGGGAATGTTGGATGTGGATCCGGATCTGGCGCAGCTTCCTTGGAATGCCGTGGGGCGGTTTGGGTGGGAAGGGAGCTCAGGGATGACCGCATGGGATAAGTCCCGCTATCCCAACCTGCCCTTGGACACTCGCAGGGATCCAGGGGCAGCCACAGCTTCCCTGGGAATTCCAGCTCAGGCCCTCCCAGTTGGGAATCCCTTCCCAATATCCCATTCCCTGTGTCCTGTCCCTCCCTCCCTTGTCCCCAGTCCCTCTCCAGCTTTCCCTAGTTTCTCTTTTCCAGGCTGACTATTCCCAGCGTTCCCAGCCTGGCTCCAGCCCTGGCAGCATCTCTGTGATCCCACTGGAATTGCTCCAAACTCCAAAGGGTGGGATAAACATCAGGCTCAGCCCTGGACTCGTCCCCACACGGATCTGCAACTTCCCAAAGCTTTTCCCCTTTCCCACATTTCTTCAGCTCCTTCCCACATTTCTCCAGCTCCTTCCCACATTTCTCCAGCTCCTTCCCATATTTTTTCTGGTCATTCCCACCTTTTTCCAGGCCCACTCATATTCCGTGTCGGAAGCAAAGCCCCCCCCAGACCATCCCACCCCACCTCACCCACCCTGGCCACACTCAGCTCATCCCTGGCCCATCCACACTCCTGGATCCCCCATCCCGGATCCTTCCCCCGGAAAAGTGTGGGAATGGCGTTGGGAATGGCCGTACCTTGGCCCTGGTCATCTCGCTGGACGCCAGGCCGATGACTGCCCGCGCCGTGCCCTTGTCCAGCGCCGACAGGTTGGTCCTCACCACCGACTCCATGGCCCGCAGGATCAGCACCCGGTGCGGGAACGCCAGCTGGGAGACAGCCGGAGAGCGGGATGGGCGCGCGGGAGCGGCAGGAATGGGGCGTGGGATGGGTCGTTGGGGATGGATCAACAGGGGATGGATCATTTGGGATGGGATCAGGGCTGAAACAGGGACGCATCAGGGCTGGGAACAGGGCTGGATCCTCAGGGATGGGATGGGGGATGGATCGTGGGGGATGGATCGTGGGGGATGGATCAGGGCTGGGATCAGGGATGGCTCCTCCCCCTGTGCGGGCACCACCCGGGGGCACCTCCGAGCCCGGGGCAGGTTTGGGGGTCCCAGCCCAGGGAGGGGATGGAGCATGTCCAGGGATGGGGACGGAGCTGGGAAGGGGCTGGAGAACTTCAGAGGGAGCTGGGGGGGCTCAGCCTGGAGAAAAGGGAGGCCCAGGGAATTCCAGGGGGGATTCCAGGGGGACAGGAGGGGATACTGGTGGGAATCAGGCTCTGCTCCCAGGGAACGAGGGAGAGGGCAAGGGAACGGCCTCAGGGGAGGGTTATTTGGGATACTGGGAAAATCCTTCCTGGAAAGGGCTGCCCATCCCTGGAGTGCCATCCCTGGGGATGTAGCACTTGGGGACACTGGGGATGGTTGGATTTGACGCTTTCCAAGGGCTTTTCCCTCCTAAGACATTCCGTGATTCCATGACCTACATCCCGAACAAGGGGAAGGGACTCCCCTTCTCCCCCCGCCCTGGGAAGAGCAGGAAACAGAGGGAGGGGAGTAAAATCCCCCCCTAGAATTTATCCACAGCAGAGAGAAAACCCAGCTTCCCTGGGGGCCCTGAAATCCATGGGAAGCTCAGGAAATCCCGGGATCCCAAGTGGAGGAGATGGAATTATGCTCGGAAAACCGCGGGCGGGGGGGTGGATTTTCTCCACGACTCCCACGACTCTCACGCCACAACTCCCCCAGCTCTCCCATGGCCCCCCGATTCTGTGGAAGCATTCCCGGGAACACCAGGCGCCACTCCCACCTTGTCGTGCTGCCGGAGGTACTCGGCGCAGGAATTGAGGATGGCCTCGGGCTCGGCGTCCCCCAGGACACAGAGGGCCCTGTGGATCTGCTCCTGCACCTCGGCATCCCGATCCGTCGTCGCATCCATCAGCGTCGCTGCCAGCCCTGCGGACAACCGGGAAGCGGCGGGAAGGAATTCCGGGGCACCGGCACTCGCCAGGAGGATGGAGGCTCCCGGTGTTCCCAGCCACGGCCCCGCTGGAATTAAGCTCTGCCTTGGATCGCAAACCACATTCCAAACCCTTTCTGTGAATCCACCACTCAACTCAATCCTTGTTCCCAGCCCTTCCCATTCCATGGGGATTCCACAGGGGGTCATCCACTCTCATCCCTCAATGGGGCTGAGAATTCCAATGGAATTCCCTGGACTGGCACTGACAGGAAAGTTGACCCTCCTGGTGCTCCCCAGTCACATCCCCATTGGAATTAAGCTCTGATTTAGATCTCAAACCCACTTTCCAAACTGTTGGAAGGTCCACCACTCAACTCAAACCTTGTTCCCAGCCCTTCCCAATCCAGGGAATTCCCAAGGGGCCCATCCATCCTCATCCTCCAGCTGAGGTGAGCATTCCAATGGGATTTTTCCCACATACCCTGCACTGGTACCAGCAGGAAAGCTGGAGATTCCATGTGTTCCCCGTCACATCCCCACTGGAATTAAGCTCTGCCTTGGAGCTCAAACCCACATTCCAAACTGTTGGAAGGTCCACCACTCAACTCAATCCTTGTTCCCAGCCCTTCCCATTCCAAGGTAATTCCAAAGGGGCTCATCCATCCTTGTCCCTCAATTAAGCTCCTCTTTGGATTTTAAACCACATTCCAAACCCTTTCTCCAGGTTAAACACTCAACTCAAACCTTATTCCCAGCCCTTCCCATTCCAGGGAATTCCAAAGGAGCCCATACATCCTTGTTCCACAACGGGACTAATAATTCCAAAAATTTCAGCATTTTTTCTCAAAATTTCAGCATTTTTTTGCCCAAAACACCCCCCACTTTGGGATTTTTTAACCAAAATTTCAGCATTTTTACCCCAAAAGATCCCACACTTTGGGATTTTTTATTCCCAAAATTTCAGGATTTTTTTCCCCAAAAGACCTCCCCCCCAAATTTGGGGATCTTTTTTTTCCCCACTTTTTTTCCAAGACTCCATCACTTTTGGAATTTTCTTCCCCAAAACAGCCTCCACTTTGGGGTTTTTTCCCCCCCTTTTGGGATTATTTTTCCCCCCGCACTCACGTTTGATCCGGGATTCCATCATGCTCCGCGTTCCCAGCTTTCCCAGGAGCAGCTCCGCGCCTTCCTCCGGAGAACCTATTTTTCCACGTGGGATTTGCTTCCCAGGAGAACGGGGAGGATCTGGAATGGGGAGGGAGGAAAAGGGAGGATGAGATTCCAGGNTGGGCACAGCGGCCGCGGGACACGGGAATTCCTGGAGCTGCACAATCTCTGCCGGATCCTGGCGCTTCCATGGGCTTGGGAATGTCCCTGGTCCCTCCTTCCTGCAAGGGGAGGGCGTGTTATCCCCCCTGGAACATCCCGGGAATCCCATCCCACCCTCTGGAATCACCGTGCCCCACTGCCCGGATCCCAATCCCATCCCATCCTCTGGAATCCCGTGGGATCCCCGGCCCTGCTCCAAGTATTTGGCCCTAAAAATGAGGAGAGAAGGGAAGGGAAAAGGGAAGGTTTGGGAATGTTTGGGAAGGGAAAAGGGAAGGTTTGGGAAGCTTTGGGAGGGTCTGGGAAGCTTTGGGAAGGTCTGGGAATGTTTGGGAAGGTCTGGGAATGTCTGGGAAAGTCTGGGAATGTTTGGGGAAATTTGGGAAGGTCTGGGAAGGTTCCAGCCCCTGGCAGGGCCAGGAGCTCCGGGCTCGGCTCCTCCCCCAGCAAGTTTTTCGGGAAAAGACGGATTTGAAGGGATGACATTCCAGACTTTTCCAGGCGCTGCAAGCCCTGGGGGAGCCGGTCCAGCCGGTCCAGCCGGGATCGCTCCCAGCCCTTTCCCAAGGACATCCAGCCGCAC
>VWZG01013274.1:53236-105274 GCA_013396735.1 Grallaria varia | reverse complement strand
CATATTCCTTGATTTATTATCTAAAGAAACCAGTGGGCCGATTAGGAGTGGCCTTGGCTGTCTCTCCCCCACCGTGTGTAGGTTATTTTCATGTCTAAATGATTTAAAACAACCACCAAACATACTTTTTACGAGATAAATCCCCTTATCATCATGCTGGCAGTATGTGAATAGTGGAGTTCGAGCAGTGGGCCAAGAGCAGGGACTAACAAGAAGTCTTTAATTAGTCTGAGTAAAATCTTGGTGCCGTGGGGTGGTTTGGACAGTTGGAGCTGCTGTTGCTGGAGATGTTCCTAGCCCGGTGACTCCACTGGGCCTCTCGCCATGGAGCTACATCTGTCCCTGCAGACTGTGCTTTGCTTCTTACCAAGTGTTACAGTTTTAGAATTTGTCAGAATTTTTCTTTCCCTACCGGGACAGAGTTGGAGAGCTGGCACCCTCCCGCCGCTGCTGGCTGACCAGGAATCGGCTGGTGCCTCAAATTCTAGTCTGATGGCTGGGGGGAGGAGAGAAGTTTTCTTTCAGTTTGGGGAGTTGTTTCTTTGCTCCAGCAGTGGTTTATTGGGAAGGAAGCACCTCGGAGGGATCTCCTGCGGTTTGGCTTCTCCCCCACTTCCAATCCCTAATCCGGGTGCGCTTCAGAGGGACAGAGACTGTGTCCGCATTGCCGACAGGAGACAACGCCACTCCGCCCCTGCGCGGAGACGCATTCGTTCAGAGGTTTTGGTTACAGGGTTGTTATTTGTTCTGTTCTGTTGTTTTGGATATATATTACATAGAAGTTAAGAACTGTTATCCTTTCTTCTACACATTTTCCAAATTAAAATTTTGTTTTTAAAGAGGCGTGGTCAATTTGGGAAAAGAATTCTAATGGACAAAATTGTTTTAGTTTCCTCTAAACTGAGACACCAAGCTCCAGATTTATCAGTGTAGGTGTTTATGAATAAAAAGATTAGTTCTCCTGGATTTTGAGCCTTCTTGTTTCTCACGTACTGAAGGAGTAGCCAAAGCTGTCTCTTGCTCTTTGGAGTCCCACAGGGTCCTTTCCATGGGAATCCAATTAGCAATGCTGGTTCTGAAAGCATTTCTGAAAACTTGGGTTTACACTTCTGTGCAATTCCCTTGCAGTCTGATTTATTTCTTTGCTTTAGTTGTGAGTAATATTTTGCACGTAAAATGCAATTTCTCCTGGTTGACTTTGAAATGCTCGACTGCCCTCTGTGAATCTTGCTTTATTTTTGAATTTTACATTCTTTCTAGTGGGAAGAGTAATCACCTCATCATTGCAGGTGAAACAAGAAGGAATGCTTTGGCAAGGAGCTTTGATTTTTTTCATTCCACTTCTAAGATTATCATTAGCTGTAGCTTTGAGTTTTACTCTAATTAATAAGAGAGGCCTTGAAAATAGCAGTATTTATGGATTCACAGCTTTTCTTACCAAGTAGATCATGCACAAAGTCATTCATATAGCTGTTCTGTGGAATTTAACTTTACCACTCTTGTATATAATTTCCTGAACTATTCAGGCTTAGAAATCCAGTGTATGTAGCATCTTACCATCCTTTATTCTGTACTGCACGGGGGACCACTTCACGTAGATACTTCTCATAGAACAATTTAATGATGCCAACAACCCATTTCTTGATATTCTATGTACCTACACACATCTGTTCAGGTTTAATGTATTGAGTGCAGTTATATTCTAAGGAATCGGAGCCATGGTTTAACCAAAAATGCAGAAAATTAATAGAAATGTGAATAAAACCAGGAGAGAAGGTTATGGTAGCACCAGAAATTGCAATATTTTGCTCATTTACTTCAAAAAGAAACACAAAAACCCCCAAAGCACTAGAGCCTCAGACGCAGCTTTGGTCAGCTGTCAATGAAAGTGTTGAAAAGTGCATTATCTTTTATGTTTTTGCACTTGTCAACATACTTCTAAAAAAAGGGATTGTGTATGATTCTAATACCTTAGGAAAGGGTACCTTTTTTGGATAATTTGGAACAATTTTTGTTAGTATGAAGGTTCTGGTCTTAAAATCTAAGCCTTTTTGTGAGCAGTCAAGCAAAATTCTTTCTGTCACATAAGGACTCCTGAGATTTTGGAATTTTGTGGAATGAGTAAAATCTGTCTTTGGGGATATATGCGCATTTACTCCTTGAAGTAATACTCAGATGCCACCTGAGGCTACTCTGAGCTCTTTTAGCCAGCATTTGGCTGCAAAAGTGAACCTCAGCCCCTTTTGCTAGTGACAAGTGTCTTTTTTTTTGGAGGGACAGTTGGAACTATTGTAGCTGCTGGACTTGTCTGTGTTCCTACAGCTGCAGTCACAGGATAGGTTTTTTTCTCAATTCTGGTAAGATTTTAGTATTTTACAAGCCTTGTTACCGTATTTCCACACAGCCAGTGTTCAACTCGTTTACTTGTTCATGTTAATTTATTGAACAAAAATTGACCTCCTAAGTCACCAGCAGTGTCAGTTATTCTTATCTAATAAATCAGCACTTGTGTGCAGTATGACTTCATGAGTTATCCGTAAATGCACCACATGGATTGAGTTTTCTGTTCCTGCCACAGCTTTTTGAGGGCATAATGACACTGAAGGTAGAACCTCCTCCAGTAATTACCCAAAGCTTGTGCTGATGATACACTCACTGGGAAACAGTGGAGCTGCCTTGTTAGTAGCACACTATGTCACTGTGGGCTCTGCATTCCTACCCTTGGAGGTGGCAGTGAGGAGAAAAAGGGAAAGAAAGATATATCCTTTGGTGTGGTTAATGCAGATATTACTGAATTAATTTCCCCAAGCTGCTATATGTGCCTGATTCTTTTTATCCTCAGTGTTATTTATGATGTTTAGAATGTACATTCGCCCTTCTGCTTATTTGGCTCACCTGGATTTATGAGTTGTGCTTGTAGTCTGTCTGTACAAAAGCACATTCCACCAACCTTCCTTTCCTCTCTTCTCATGTAATTTTATCATTGGTTCATTCAGCTTTTAAATTTTGGCTTTTAAATTGTTAGTTGCTTAGAGCGCAGTGACAGGCAGGAAGGCTTTGGCAAAGCTTATGCTTCTGTAACATGTATGAAGATGCATTATTCTTCTCTTACAGCAGATGGCTGGTAGATTGTGTTAACATATCTCCAGATGAGGAGTTAATTGTTTGCATTGTATCTGCATTGTGTATATTCTTATTTGGCTCAATATTTTCTGCTCAGTATGCCTTGCACAAATAGGGGGTTGGAACAAGAATATGTTTCTGCAGCAGGAATATGCTCTTTTCAGCGTCTGCACAGTGCAGGTCTCCAGACAGCCAAGCTCTGGTGCAACAAGTCTCCAAAGTGCTTTTCTTCTATCTCAAGTTCACATATGGCTGGTTGAATTATGGGAAAATAATTTTTGAGACTAGGGAATTTAAAACAAAGAGCAGGATGTGTAATACTTGGTATGTCTTACTGTAACTAAGTCAATACTCAGTATCAGAAATACGAACTACATCCTGTTAACATCATGTGTGAAATGGCTGCAGAGAGAATCCAGAACAAAAGTTTTAATAGCCTGTTTAATAGCCATGTTTAATAGCCTGATCATAATCACATGTAAGGTGACTGCTGCCTTTGTAGTGATGTTTGTAACTTCTGGAATCAGGAGCAATTCAGCTATCATCTTGTAGTGATTTGCTGGGCCTAATAAAACCTTCTGAACCACCTGAACAGGGTTGGTCTGCACTCATGACCCAAACTAGTGTGTTTGCACTGAACTGTTCTGGATAAATACAGCAGCTGAGACTCAGAAACTTTAGCACTGTGCTTTAATGCACTGCACTGACAGACAAATGGCAAGAAGAAAGTTGCCATTCTGTCAAAGAGTTATCAAATTTGTACTCTACAATTTTGTATTGAATTTTACACTAATTCTATTCAGTCACCAGGTTGTCTTTTTAACCTGTTGTTTTCTTTCGGCCTCCGTCTAGAGCTCAGAAGGCTATAACATGAGCATCCCTATGCCAGGCCACCCAGTGAATTTTTCTGAGGTAACAATGGCACAGGCTCAGAAGGATGTGGCTAAACTTGAAGAGCTTATTGATGCTCATGATGTTGTATTCCTACTAATGGACACTAGGGAGAGTCGATGGCTTCCTGCTGTCATTGCAGCCAGCAAGAGAAAGGTATTGTACCATTTTTTTCCGTTCTTTCTTTCCTTATTTTAAATAGGTTTCTGATCCTGAACAATAGGCTTGTATGTCTTTGTAGCTCAAATGAACTTCCCTTTGCCAGTGAATTACACTGCCAGTAGAAAGGTCAGTGTGTCTCTTTAGTTCAGACTTCACTGAAGTATAACTTCAGGTGTGAGTGTGTGTAACTTGATAACCATTTCCTCTTTAATCCTCTTGTCCTCTCTGCAGTTTGCACCTCTGGTCTTTCAGCAATCTCTTAGCTGTTTTGAACAGCTCAGAAGTGACACAAAGAGTAAGTTTGCAAAGCTGGGTATTGAACTGGAAAGTGCCAGCCTACTCTTCCATATGTATGGTGGTTGGTAATTGTAAGAAATATATACAGGTTTATGTGCATATTTTATATGCAGCCTGTCTGGCTCAGTCAGGATAGGGTTGTTTCAATGATCTCTAAAACCTCATCCCCACATTTGCTTAGCTTACAGTGCCCCGCTTCATTTGCCTTGCAGCATTCAAATTATATATTGATGACAGATTTTGAAATTGCTTTGTGACACCTCTATGTTATTCAGTGGCATAGTGTATCTGCATCACAGTTAATTGATTTGATAAGATATGAGGAGATGGAATTCCCTGCCACAGAATAAACACAGCAGTGAAATCTCAAAGTGCCCAAACCAAAATGCTCAGTACTTCGTGATGACACACATTTAATGAGAGCTCTGTTTCAAATGTGATTTTGTGTGATGACTGCAGATCTGAAATACTGCTGCAGTTTGGTCCCCAAGGTTTCAAAACAGACACATGGAATATAAAGAACATAGTGAGAATGTGTGTAAAGTGCATAAAAACAGGTACGTGGGTAGAAGAAAGTGTTGTTTTTCCCATATAATAATTTGGTTACCATAATGATCTTTTATATGCCTTCAGTCCTTCCTCCCAAAAGAAGCATCTTAGAACCTGTAAGTGTTAAATTCTCATGTCAGATGTTAAACCTCTGTTCCTCCTGAGCACTGGAACTTGAAGAATTTTGTTTGGGTGTTTTGTTAATGCATGCCAAGGGACACACTTTTCTGTTATCTCTCTATCAAAACCAGATGATTCTTGTTTTTCTATTAAGGGTCAGTCTGTTAGATTGAAATAGTTGCTAGCCAGTCAACTGAAAAGAGAAAAACAGTTTATTGCAGTGAGAAGTGCTTTGCAATGTTACTAATTTCTGATAATACCAGCCATTCCACGTTACTGGTATTTTGAAGGTTGAATACCATATTCAGGCTTTGCAGGTGGATGTAGTGAGAAGATGCAGTCTTTTAAATTGCTGTAGACCTGGCTGTGCAACCACAGATTCAACAGCATTGTTCTGCTTTAGGACTGAGAGGGGAATAAACTACTACAAGGTTCAAAGAGAATATCCAGGAGGTACTTGAAATACTGAAAATGATGATGCAACTCACAAGCTTGCTAGTTAAGAGGGCTAATTCTCGAAAGCTTCCCTCAGAGTCCCTCTTTTAATAATTTCTGTCTATAAGAAAGAAAATTTACAAACTGCTGCACTAGAATTTCTATCAAAAGTATCTGCATGTGAAGAAGTGTAGAATCTTCCTTTAGATTTTACTGGCTACAGTCATTGTCTTATTGATGTTAAGTTCATAACATACAGAGCTTCACATTACTCTTAACACTTGCCACAAACTGGAGAGAAAGGGGAAAATGATGACAGTGTAACTGTACCACAGCTGCTTGTGCTCCCTGTGTGACTAAGCCAATGCATATGAAGACCATACGTAATCATTAATTGCTTTCCTTACTGAGCAGAACTTTGTTTGGATAACAGATGGTGTTTCACTGTGTGAAGTTCCTGTTACTTTTTTTTGTGTCAGCAAGTGTGCATGGGTTTGTGTAGCAGCTAGAGGGAGTCATTCATTATCAGATTTCCCTTGAAAGACAAGGAAGAAGGCATGGGTTTGTGGCTTTTTGAAACAGACTTTTGTTTTGGTTTTGTTTATTCTAAGTGCTTGATAACTGGAATTCTGCACCTTTCAGAAACTGTTGTTTATGACAAGGGTGGTAGATGTGCAATTAATAGGTAGTTCATCAACCCTCTGTGGGGTTTTTTAATATTGACAGTGAATAAAACCTGGAGGCCTTTTTTCCCTCTCCCCTTTTGGCTCACTTAAAATTGCTCTTGCTCTCCCTTTATTGTTCACAGTTGGTCATCAATGCTGCCTTGGGATTTGACACTTTTGTGGTTATGAGACATGGCCTAAAGAAACCAAAACAGCAAGAATCTGGTGATTCATGTTTCAGCAATGCCTCTGGTTCTTCTGATCTTTTGGGATCATCACTCTTTTCAAATATCCCTGGCTATAAACTGGGCTGCTACTTCTGCAATGACGTTGTGGCACCCGGGGATGTGAGTAGAACTTATGCAAATGGTGATTACATATTTCTTTTGTTGTGACTTGAATTTTGTATTTCCTTTAAATGATATTTCGTGAAGGGATTTGTTTCATGCTGTGGTACACAGGATTAAGAAATGGCTCATCTTTTACTTGGAAGATCAAAGAAATTAATTGCATGGAACTAAGGATGTTTTGTGTTTCAGGGCAGGTAGTTACTTTTGAGTTACTTTTTTCTTTCCTTTAGAATTGTCTGTGTTTGTAGTCCACCAGGGATCGGACACTGGACCAGCAGTGCACAGTCAGTCGCCCTGGATTAGCCATGGTGGCTGGAGCCCTTGCAGTGGAGTTAATGGTTTCTGTTTTACAACATCCAGAAGGGTGAGTCATTTCTGCACTGGTGTTCTCTGAGAAATAAGACAAATTTAATATAATCTTTTGAGAGAAGAAGAAAGTACACACAAAGTAAGATAATTCTGTAAGGTTGTCTGTAAATTAATGTCATGTGTAGATCACATCTTCCATTAGTGTAACTTAGCAGGTTTTGAGAGTACTGATTTGTCAAATCTTTAGTTTTTATTTTTATTTTCTCTCCGAGTTTAATGGTAGAAAAGAATTGAGAATATTTCAAAAGAAGAAAATATTGCTGTGAGTGGATCTTGGCATTCCTGTAGTGAACAGTGTGTGAGCGTAGTGAGCAGCTGTTGTAACTATCTGTGTCACATGAAGGTCTTCAGGATAAGCCACATACTGCAAACCTTATTTAAACTTAAGCTGGTTTAATAACGAAATTACTCTGAAAATCTGCAACTTGAAATTGAAGCATTTTTCCTGTCTTTAAAATCTGTGAAAGAAGAAGTAGCTTAGGAGTTGGACGTGAGCATGTTACAAGTCTGACTGATTTATATCCCCATAGTGAATCTTAGTTACTCTGAAGCAAGACTTTCCAGATAGGTTTCTTTCCAGATTTTAAACTGTAAGCTGTAACAAAATGCCTCAAAGCTTACAGGAAATTTTGAGTCTGACTGTGCTCTCTCGTTCTAATTTTCCCTCTTGGATTTTTGGCAGTGGTTATGCTGTGGCCAGCAGTAGTGATGATAGAATGAATGAGCCTCCTACATCTCTTGGACTTGTTCCTCATCAGGTAAATAATTTGTGAGTAAATGCTTTTGTAAAAGACCTGGAGACTGATATAAGGCAAACACCACAGACTTTGCCTCCTTAACAAAAACATGCAATATGCGGATTCCGTTCCTCAAAGGGCTGACTGTCCATGTTTGTTAAAAAAAGAAAAAAAAGCTGAAAAATATTAATCCATCACACAGGCCCAGGTAGTTGTGTTCCTGGCATTGTGTCTGTCCTTCTTGTGGACACACAATTCCTGCTACTAACTTAGCAAGAATTTGTTTGGCAGTATGTGAATAAGGCAACCTCTGACTTTCCTGTTCCCCATCAGAGCTGACAATATGATCATCTCAAAGTCACTTTTGTTCTGCTTTTAAATCTCTTCAGAGTTTGAAAAAAAAATCAGCCAACTCACAATTATTATAGTTCTCCAAAATATTAATGTATTTTTAGTACAATACAGCACTTTTTTCTTCTACTCAACCCAAACTCTAGTAAAAAATGTGCTAAGGATACAGTTTTTCAAATTGCTGAATAGAGTTTCTTACATTGATACAGTCCTTCAAAAAACTGTCTCCTGATTTTATCCCTATAATCATATCCTCTGTAATGTCATTTGGGACTGTGCCGCTTTCCTTATGTTGCTATCTGAATGACTCTGTATGCTTCCATTGTATGAATAATTTATTTGTTTCTGAGCAGTATNTTTTTTTTTTTTTTTTGCACTATGAATAAATCTTGATTCAGAAAACATAAAGCTACTAGTATGTTTTCTTTGCAACATCCAGGTAATCACAGGGTCTGGGCTATGTAAAATCTGTCTGATTTTGTTTATGATTTTATGTAATAACCAGTGTTCCCACTTTGGTTGTTTTATGCAATGGGGTCCCTCTAGGTTCTCCCTGTGTTCTCTCTCTCTGGTAAGTCTGGAGTCTCTCCAGTTCTTTCTCAGGAGTCCCCTGAACTTTCTTCCCTTGTTACTGTGAGCTCTCAGCTGCAGAACTGGTCGGGAGTATCCAGTTCTTGATCAACTGATTGAGATACCCTCAGCACAAGGCTTTTGTCCCTGCTGGCACTTGTGATCTGCTCATCTGAGAGGGTCTCGACAATTTCTACCTTTGGCACTAATTGATAAGTTTCTTGCTTTCCCAGTGACTGATAGGTTACTTTATTATGACTTAATTATTCCCGTGTCCTGTAGTGTTATCTGTAGTTCCAATGCTAATCCTTTTGTCAGTCACGTCCAGCCCATGCCAACTGCTGAGGGAGATACTTTGACCTCTCATATCTCAGTAGGAAGCAGCATCCAAATCTAAATCTTGTTCATTTGCTGATCCAGGTACTCCTTTCTGATTTATCATTGGAGAAGCTTTTGCTTTCTTAGTTGAAAAACTAATGTCTGTAATTATCTAGATTAATTACCTGTAATTTTCTGAATGTTTCCTGTGGTCATATGGAATGGTAATATGAAAGATGTTTTACTTTTACTAGATCAGTTTCTTTGGGGAAATAACTTCAGTAATTTTGACAGTTGAATCTTTGAATGGAATGCATGTTAGATGGGTTTCTATAATAGACTTCAAAATTAAAGCATTATTATTTGTGTTACAGAGTTACTAAAGTTCTGTCCTTAGCGACATCTCTTCATTGTGATAGACCTGTAAAAGCACAGGGTAAAAAGCATGATCAATACTCCGAAGAGTTCACAGTCGGCATATTCAAACACTTCTGCAAAGTGTTTGGTCTAGAATTTTAAACTTACTTGTCAGTGCTATCATTAACATCATAGTTTAGGAATGTGCAATAGCTATATTTTCAGATTATATGTTAGAAATAGGGGATGAAAGTATGTTTAATTGGTTATATACCATTACATTATTTTTGATCAAATTTTGCACTCAGAAAAAGCAAACTGCAGGTGGTGCTGTGCCTCTATTTCTGCCTGAATAGTGTTGCATTTAGATTAGTTGTCCCTTTATTTGCATATAGAAAAACAGTAATATGTGTTAGTATAAATTTACTACTTATGTTACTGAAGGTGACTGTGTTAGAATGTTATAAATCCTGGTTATAGATTTTATTGAGTGTGTGTGTCCAGTTCATGTTGAATTTTGGAAGTGTTTTAAAGTAGTACTGTAATTTTTTTTCCTCTTTTAGATCCGAGGATTTTTGTCGAGATTTGATAATGTTCTTCCAGTCAGCCTGGCATTTGATAAGTGCACAGCCTGCTCAGCCAAAGTAAGCCTAAATTTGCCCGTGTGTCATTTTATATGTCTTGCTCTGGGTCAGTCTTGGGTACTGAGCACTGTTTTGTGTTTGATATTTTCTCTGACTTCCTTAGGGATTGGAATCTGTTCTCACTTCAGCTAAAGTTCTTTTGCTCTCATACCCTTCTTTTTTTGCTGTTTTCCAAGTTTCTTTGACATCACCTATTAGCATGCTATTTCCATGTAAATGTTGTAGTCAGCTGAAGCGTCCAAGCAGAGTTTAGGTCTGAAACATTTCTGAAAGGTTTATCACATAAATACTGTCATTATCTTTCAGCTTTGTAGGAAGGAAGAAGATGGGTATTGTTTAAGGAATACTTTCTGATGTCTGATAACTAAATACAACTGTTTAGCTTTCTGGAACACAACTTTGTGTGTTTGTAAAAAAGCTGCTTCTTAATTGAACAGACTGTTCATTTTGATGCTGGTGTTGGCAGTGCTGGGTCACCTCCCAGTTTACATCTGTTTCTTGGCTCTGTGCTATGTCCTGCCAGAACGCTGGGGCAGCGCTTGGATTGTTTTCCTGTATTGTAGCCTTGAAAAGTTCTCTGGCAAATTTTCTATGGCCATGTAGTGCAAGATCAAAAAGTTTTGACTGGGGTATCTCAATAGGAAGATTCAGAGGTTTTGACTCACAGTTTGGATTGCTTGCCCTTGATTTTGTTCACTTTTATGCACCTTGAGACTGTGAGTTCTTTCTGTTCTTTTCACTGCACTTGCCCTTCTTTCAAACAGCCATCAGAAACTCCTGGGGCACTGTCATTTTTTTTGAGAACTTGCACAATATATTCTTCTACAGTATTCCTTTTGTTCCTCTAGGCTACTTGGGTTCATTTGACAAGTTTTGAAGGATACTTAATGTGCATTTTCTCCTCAGAAGTTGAAGCACTAAACTTGCACATTACTCAAAATAATAACAGTTTTATCTACCTTCTTGAATAACTGAAAGCTCAGCAGTAGCTAAAACTTTGATGTGGAGCCTGAGAAGTTCAACTGTTAGAATAACTTTTTTCTTTTTTTTCTTATTTGCTCTTTATCTCCAATCCAAGACATACAAAACCAATAAAATTGTACACCTATGTAGATAAGTGCAGATATTAACTTTTTGTTAGCAAATAATTTCCTCTTGGAGGTCATTTGAAGAGAGCCCAGTTTTACATAAACAGACTTGATGATTTAATAAAAAGTGACTTGGATTTTAGCAGCTGTGCTTTTCCCAGAGAGATCACTTTTCATGCAGTTTGGGTATTAAATTACTTCTGTGCTGAAAAGGTTGCTTCATTGGTTCACGTATTTCCTTACAGCAGAAAACCAGCCTTTGTTTACTTTGCTAACTTTCTATTTATTAGCACAAGAGTATGTCACCCTGCATTATGTGGAAATCTAATGCTAATACTTTGAAATTACAAATCCAGTTACAATTTAATTGTAGTCTGTATGTTGCTTTGTTGCATGAAGTTTTTGTTTTGTTTTTCTAATACAGTAATCTAGCATAATTTCATCGTGTTCTATGTCAGATTTACTGTAGATTCAGACCTTTAACACAGAAGTGGCTTTGCTATATAATTGAATTTGCTGGCACCATAGTAATTTTCTTCTTATGTCAGCATTCTCTTTCTTGAGCTCTTGCCACTTGGTAACTCTTAAAACATTAAACTAATAAATTAGGAGTTGTAAAAAAATTCCAATACATTCTTAAGCCATCCAGTCCAGCTGGATGACTTAAGAGAAGCCACTAATGATCTGCATGTTTGGAGATGAGAGTCCTTTTCGGGCTGAGTCAGTCATTACTTCATTTCTCTGGTCCTGAAGCTGAGGAGACCATGTGTCCAGCTATTCCATACCCAGAGTTGTCCTAAACAGGCTGCACACCAGAGACGCTTCCCACAGACAATTGTTCAGGAATTTTGGGATGGTCGGGGCATGAAATCATTATATTTTTATTCTGGGCTGAGTTTTCCTTGTATGATTTCCCCTGATGTCCTACTCTGGTTCTGCAGAAGTATGTGCTGGAATGTTTAATATCCCTTGTCTGAGCTAAAGGCACTGCCCTGCCAGGTGAGGTCTGAGGAGAAGGGAAAGCTCTTCCAGTGCCACACTTGTTCTGTCACTGTAAAGGGAGATCCCAAAGTTCTTTAGTATGGGTATTTATTTGTAACAGCTAATTAAGCTGTTTACCCTCATGGGAGCCAAATGAGGATATTTTCTCATAATATTATGGTGAGAAGCGTTGCAATTCCTTATAAAAGCAGAGCAGTCCTGATCCTGTTTATATTTTAATGAGGGTAATGAAAATTTTCATGTTATTGCTCCCCTTGTGCATTATGGAATGAACAAGGAGGCCTCGTAGAGTCAGAGTTCAACGTAATTAAGGATGATTGCAATCAACCAACTTGGATATACAGATGTCCCCTCTTTGCATATAGCTCGTATTTCCTCCTGAGTTAGGATATATCACCCATGTGCTGGAAAGCTGGCTTGTTTTCCTTGAAGATATTTATCTCCTCCCCCTACTACAATCATTCTTGGGTAATTATCTCTGCCATGAAATTTTAAAAAAATCAGTGTAAGTATCTCACTAATTTTCAAGTTCTTTCTCAACTTCTCATTCAGTGTGTTGAAAACTTGAGCTGCTGATGTAGTTTTTTAACCACTGAGTAATCTCACTGACTTAGCATTAAGTATTTTTCAGTTTCATTGCATGTCAGGAAGGGACAGACAGCAGGATCAGGGATGATATTCTAGGCATTATGTTACAATTTCTGCTTTCACTCAAGATATTCCCCCATCCTTGCAGATGTTTTCCCTTTTTAACATCCCAGGAACACATTAAACACTTCTGCTGTGACATTTACTAAGTGCCTGGGTTGTGCAAGTTATTCATGAGTGTTTCAGTTTTGAAATCTATCATCATGTAGACTTAACAACGCGTTCATTGTTCTCATCTGCTGACTGCTGTGCATGCACTTTTACTTTAAACTGTTCTGATCAGTTATGACAGTAGCCTGCAATATTCAGTAACTTACTGTTGGTTTTCAGTTGAGATAATTTTAATTTTGATTCCAGCAAATCCCTTTATATTTACCCCAGCTGCACTGAGAAAAACATTTCTATTTGCTTTTTCCCAGTAGTAGTGTATCGTACAATCTGTCAGTGAAACTCTTCAATAATTTTATATTCTACATTTCTCAATTCACGTATTGCGTTGATGTTAGAGACGTAAAAATCACGGGGAGGAGATTAGGTCTTAGTCTTTCCTGTACTCAAAAAAAAGCCAACTCTTGCAGGACTTACAGAAATGACGATGGAAATGATAAGAAATGTTTGTCCTTCAGGAATGAACATTTTGAAAATCTAAAAGAATGTTTTAAAAGAGTTATTTCTGTCGCTGTGCTGTAACATGGAGTCTGCGTAACCAAGTCCATTTATAATTTTCCTTATTTCCTGAATTTACATATGTTAGCATTTGGCTCGCCCATTTAGCGTGCAACCTCTGTATTAATTTTGGGTAGATTTCATTCAGAGTTGAAGAATGCATCGTAGACACACCTAGGCATATTTTCAGCATACCGAGTTAGATGTACTACTTTTCATACTCTTGAGCTGTCATAGAAATTTGCTTTATGGTGAGTTACAGAAATATATCACTTTTGCTTTTCCTCTTTGAAAAATGTCCTTTTAACTGGTGGAAGCAGGAGACAGGATTATCTTACCCATAACTTTTGAAATACCAGACAGCATTTCCCTCTCTGGAAATATATTTTAAATTCAGTGGGATAATTGAAATAATGTATCTTTTCAAAATTAGTCACGGTGAGGATGGTTTTGCTGCTCGTTGCCTGAAAGGTGTGCATTCTTCAAAATAATGCCTGGTCTTACTATTTTAAAGATACTGAATTTTTGCAATAAAGGCAACAAAATATAATGTAGATTATCCCAAGTAAAAGGTTACTAACAGAATGAAGCTGTGATGTGGACTAAGAATGCCACATCACACACAAAGAAGTTATGACCATGATAACGTGACCGTTATGGTGGAATTTTGTTCCATTAAAAGACAGCAGATGTGATAAAGAACCTCAGAAATCTAAGAAATTACATTAACTTTAAACATTACCTCTGTTTTGTGAACAGAGTGTGGAGTCTGTACAGACAGAAGGGGTGGTCATTGACAAATGGAACATACATATATATATAATGAAGCAATAACAGCACTGAATCTAATAGGGGAGGAGAGAGGTCATCTCTTTCCTGTATCTGAGAAAAAATGCCTAGTTTACTGAAGTATGTGTAGGTGAGTGGGGAAGTCACTTCTTGCTTAGTCCATTGTGATGACTGGGTACATCATGGCTAATCCTACATAAAGACAGTAGTGCTGATTCAACTCTCTTGCACAGAATAGCTCCACAGGACAGGGTGTGAAAGAAAGGGACATGCGGAAAGATAGAACATATTTATGTTAAATCTTAAATCATGCCCTTTACCAAAATTCAGCAATCAGGAGACTGCCATGTATTGCCACTGCTATGGTTGGATTGTGAGCTGGAAACAATAAATGTGTTGCCCCAGGTATTCAGAGTTCGTGGATGCAGGTTGATTGATGTTTAATTGATGACATAGGTTGTTGACACCAAACAGCCTGCCAGCATCAACAAGAGAGAGGATTTTAAAAAATTAAGTAAAATTTGATGCTTTATATTATGGTACTGAAGAGAAATAAGGTTATTTAAAAACTGGTTTGTGTTTAGGGCTCTGAGAGGAGGATGCATTTCATAAGTTCTGACTTCAGGAGAGGTAAATCTTTCTGAAGGTAGCATCTGGGTAGGCAGTGTCCAAGTGCTTGTTTTGGGTGTGGGTGTTTGCTACTGTCTTCAAATGTTGAAAGCTGGAGGTCTGTGTCTTTCATATTCTGGTGAGCAAAACCAATTTTTATTACCCAGTGCCTAATCCAGAGATAATTGTCTTTATTCTCTCCGTTCCACTTGCCTTCACCAGTTAAGACTTTCCTCCATGCCAGATAGAACTGTTACAATCTTAGGGAGTGTAAGTACAACTTGGCACAGAAAATGTATTGAAATAACAGAGTAAACAACATTCCTCCCCAGGTCATTCTGGTTTGGGGTCTTGCCTTCATGACACAAGGGAGTGGATAGTGCGGGTTTACTGCAGAGTGATTTAGTAGCCATTCTTCAGTATGGTGTTCTTGGCACTGGAAGTTCTGAACTCCGGTGATTAAATAATTAAGGAGGTTTCTTGAAAGAGAAAGACAAAGAGGAAGGGAGAAAAAAAGAACAGAGAACATAAAACCTGAAACTTGCATTATTCTCTCTTTCTTTTTGTTCCGGGAAATCAGCAGTTCCGTTATTACTTCTGGTTTTGGAGTAGGAAAGTTGCTAGATGATGAATCCCTTGCTAGTAGATAGGTAACACACTTTTGCAATTCAGAGAAGTAAACAAATTGTTTTGTAATTCTGTATTTCTTTTATTTGGTGAATTTGTTAAGTGTTTCCTGATGTGTAAGTGAAACAGCATGGCAGTTTATGGTGATGTGGCAATGTAGATAGTAGAATGTTAGATAGTAGAATCAAAGCTATTTTGCAGAGAACCCCAAAGTTCAGTCCAAGAAGCAGCTTGTGTGACTGATTGGTCCATGGTATTGACTAATTTACTTGTCTCCAAGTTAAATAGTATTAACAGTAGTAAAAATATGTTCCAGTAGTTGTTCAGTGACCTTAAATGGATGTAAGATAGTATTCTAAATAGTCCTGAGTGGAGGAGAGAATGGTTTATGAAGTCTGTTTTTAACAGAAGTCTAGTATCTGAACGAAAAGAAAAAAAAAATAGAGTGAAAATACTTACGTAGTTTCTGGACCATGAATAAAATGAATTTTCCCACTGTTAATTTTCACTCATTTTAAAATGTTGTTTTTTAAGGGGAATAAGAAATCTGCCATTGTTAAAACCAATGGATTCATATTTCAGACAGGTTGTATTTCTGTTGCATTGAAATTAAATTTTCTGCATCTTTAAGGGTTTATTTTTTTGTTTGTGGCTTTTTCCCCAATATTTTTCCTTCAATTCAATTACATTCTAATTACAATTCATACAAAGTAAAGGACAATCCATCAGGAAAAAGGCAGCATCATTGCAATTTTCTAGTACTGACATGTTCAATATCTAACTGTGCCTAGGATACCAATTGTAATTATTTATTCTGATGGTGACTATGTACTGTCTTGTCATCTCTCTTTAAAGCTGTTAATGCCTCCTATTCCCTTATTTATTGTTCCATTATTCCAAGGTTTCAGTACATATTCATAGACACAGTATGCTTTTATATTTTTAATTATTATAATTGTTTCTTGTATGGTTTTCTGCATTTTTATCATTGCAGTCTTTGGCAGGAGTGGTCTACATTGATGCCTATTTTCCTCAGTTAAATTGAACAAATCACCAGCCTCTCTTTTTTGGAAAGCAGTTCTTTTGTTTAGAAAAGCCCATGGAGGCATTTTTTGAACAGTTAAAGTTAAGTTTGACTTTTGTTCAATTCCATGTTTTTACAGAGTTGTCTATATCTGTGTCTCTGCAGAATTGCTTCTGTTTTCTTTGAAATTGGAAAAAGAATGAAGGAAATGTAATTTAAAAATATGGTAAAATAGTCAAAATTTATGAAGTCCAGTAAACACAGTTTTGAAGAAAATACTGCTGTTCTTCCAGTGCTGTTTGCACAGATATTGTAGCACACCCAGTTAATGAAATCCTCTGCTCTGAAATAGTGTAGAAAATGTGGAGGTTTACACCTAGCTCTGGAACTACTGAGGAGCTGCACTTTCTGTTTGAGGCAGTGGAAGTTTTGGGTGCTTAGTGTCTGACAGACCGTGCCTGATTGTTGAAGTGCTGATGGCAGGGGAGAGCTGGGTGAAATAAATTACTTTATGTGCAGTGCCCAGTCATTACTGGCTTTTGGCTTGCTTAAATCAGCCCTTCAGAGATGGACCACTCCTGGGTTTGTAGAATCAAATTGTACTGGCAGTCCAAGCAGCCTTCAGCATCAGGCAGTTGCTTTTCTGTGAGGAGAATCATTCTATCATATGTTGGAGAAGTGTCCTTGCTCCACTCCCAACATTAAGGGTTCTCTGCTGCTTCTGGACTGTTCCTTCAAGGCAAAACCCAGGATTGTGCTCTAGATGCCTGGCCCTGTCTATGGGACACATTATCCAGCCCCAGACTGTCAGTACCCTGGGATGGGACTGGGGAAAGAGAAGGGCTTTCTGGGTTGCTGTACAATAGGCAGTGACTAATGCCAGAATGAACTGGAGCCAAACATGTTGTAACTGCTGATGAGCTAATCAGCATAAATTCTGGACAGGATGCAGAACAGGGATAAATAAAGTTGTAAATATCCATCCAGTGTAAAACCTTGAGCGAGCAGGAGATGGCAGTTAGGTGAATGAAGGATATACCAATGTGTTAAAAGAGGTCAGGACAGATGATCTAATGGTATTGGCTCCTAGGAAACTCTTATTCCTCTTTCTTTGTCTCAAGAATGGAGATGTTTATTTTCTTCTGCTGTCTCTTTATCCCTTTCTCCCCTTTCTTTTCTATTTACTAATGCTTTCAGGCAGGGAATGCTTAAACTTGTATGCTGTGTGGTAGAGTCCTTCTATTGACTGGAGTCTGCAAATCCTGTTATGTTTAATTGCTGAGAAATATTTTAGAAAGGAAAGAGTAGCTAAAGTAAAAATCTTGCAGTTTTGTCTGTATTACTAGTCTATTAATTCGTATCAGGAAAAAAAATGGTAACTTGTGTATAAAGCACATCAAGGTTATTTCAGAAAAGCTCAGAATGCACACAGCTGCCAAGAACTGAATGTTGGCAAGACTATGCTTAAACTGACATATCTTGAATTTCCAAGAACTCTACTTTTTCTCCTTTTGCCTTTTTTTAATTCAGAAGAAACTGGAAATTCCTAAGCTAAAAAAAAAAGTCTTGTAGAGACCTTTCAGGGCCAGTTCTTCAGGAAGTTAAATCTCCATTTTCTGTCCATTGCCATTCAGAATTGGTGTAGGAAATAGCAACAGACAAAACACGTTTGTACACATTCCTACTCTAAATTAAAGCATCAATCTGTTTCTTAAATGATTTTTCAGCACATTGTACTCAGATTAGTAAAGGTTTTATACGGATTTGCTGTGCTTTTAATACCGATTATGGGAAGGTGGGGAAAGAATTGTGCATGTAGAGAGTGTTTTAGTTATTTGGACATGAGCCAAAAATTGTGCCGGTTTTGCTTTGTGGTTTGCAACTTTCCAGTGTTTCCAGAAGAGCCTCGTTCAGTGTGCACCTGGACTGCAGCCTTCTTCAGAACTTTTTTCTGTGACCTTGTTCATGTGTGAATTCACTTGCGAAGTGTCTTAAGAGTCAATTATGTGCTCATGTAACATTATCAGACTTTTCTGTTCCAATATCGTGAACAGAAAAGTCCCTGAAGAATCATTACCTGATCTTCAGAAAAGTGCGATTTTGTTGCATTCTTTTTCGTAGATGTATTACAGCATCACTTTATTCAGCTTTTCTTTACAACTTCTTAGGATCAAATAGCAATAAAAATTGAGAACTTCATGGAAAGGTAAGAGTCTAGGAGATGAGGGGTTTTTAAGGAAACTGGAATTATGGGTCTCATGATAAAATTTTGGTGGTTAGCAGTGTTGCCTGTGCAGTCCTGGGCCCAAGGTCCCGGTGGCTCAGCTTATTATCCTCTCATTTAGAAAGATTCTTTACAGCATTGTCATCTTTCACTAAACTTGCTGTTTTAGTAGCAGGTACAGTGAACTTTGAAGAGTGGAACTGGCAAGACTTTTACATGTCTGTCTTATTTTCCAAGCAGCTGTTGAAACTGAAATGTCTATTTTCAACAAGCTACACAGTAGTTTTCTATTCATTCTGCTTTGCCTGTGATAAACAGATAGCTATCAATGTGCAAAAATATATGTAGACATGTCAAATTTTTAAATAGAACATTGAGTATTGTGATTTTCCTCTGAAATGTTCAGTGAAGTATCTGCCCCCCTTTGGGGGAGGCAGGGCAGGGAGGGAAGTGTGCTGTCATCTTTGAAGGAAGTGTTTAAAGCCAGGAAGAGTGTAAAACACAGCACACCTCATTTTGGAGGTGGGCTACCCATAGATCTTTCTTAGTGTAAACAATCAATCTAGTTTTAATAATAATTTTGCATTTTATTTTTCCTGAAAAGTAAGAAACACTGTTTCAAGCTCTACAGATGCAAACTACTTAGGAAAGACAAAAGCCAAACCAAGTGTAAATACTGGTAAAAAGTTCCAAATTTATATGACAGAAATAAGGTATAAACCATGGGCTAGTTTTGCATCAGTAGGCAGGTTCTTTGGGTCAGGAGCTTGTTTTTGTGTTTACTTAACCAGATACTAACTGTTCTGCTATAAAGCAATGCTGGAGCCAGATTCTCTTTCTGGATGTCTTTCTACCCAGCAATTGAGACTTCTTTGTGCAGAGTACTGTTAAAAAGAAATATAACACCAAGACTGCGCATCTGTTTCTCATTTCAAAACCAGTTCTTTTACTCTAGATCTGTATTTCTTTCCTCCTACCATGGAGATTTGGGATTTTTTCCTTCAGTAAACAGGCCAGAATAAAAAGATTGCTCATGAAATGGGTTACTGGGTATCATTTGCACAGGATGTTTTGGCAATACATTAATTTGGCCCTTTTTTGATAATGGGCATCTACAGCTTCGTTTGTTCCACTGAAATATGGATTCTCCTGTAGCAGCTGTGAAATACAGAAGACATGATACTTGCCAGTTCTCCTCCTAAGCTCTGACAAGTGACCTGCAGGTGAGAAAAAGTTAACAGTGCTTTATTACTCCAGCTTGCCAGGCTGGATGCAAGAATTATATCCTTCTGGTTGGTTTTGTTGCTGCTTTGCAGTTTTTTCTGCTTGAGAAAATTGATTGCTGCATAGTAACATGTCACTGAATTACTGAGGAGGGACACTTTTATTCCCAGAAAAAGTCCGTGAGGGATTTTCTACATTTGTGGTCAGACAAGTAACTAGTTTGAGATCAATAGCAATACAAATTAGAATATCTCTCAAATATTTTCCTCCTGTAAAGCTGTTACTTGGAATGATCACACTGGTACCAAGTATGGGGTCAGCAGCAAAGAGAATTGTTCAGAAGTGCAAAAGCAAACTCATGCCAGCCATGGGCCTTTGGGATTTGCTGGAAATGATTAAGTAGGAGAGAATTTCCTTTCCACACAGCAACAAATTAGTCCCTTATTAAATCTGGAAATCTTTTTTAGGATTATTTTGTGCCTGTTTATTGTCTAGACTGGCTTTATTCCTGATGATCCACAGAGTGTCCCTGTGTAGTCTCCTGACATAGGACTCTCAACTGAGTTTTATTTTCGCTCGTTCATTTTTCTTTCTGAGGTCCATTCAGTGGCTACTGAACAAATGCATACCAAGTTACATTTATCAGAGAACAACTGCTACTAAATTTGTGTAGAGAAGGTGAGATGCGAGCAAGTTAAAGGTGTTTATCCCTTTTTTTTTTGCATTGTTAATATAAATAAAGACCCCGAGAGTGACAAAATGAGGATGATAAATTGAGTTGCTGCCTATATTAAAAGGATTTCATTATAATATATTTAAAGGATTTCATTATAATGTATGTCTTCTTAAATGGTACCACCGCTGCTCAGGCAGCAGAGTGATGCTGCCAGGTCCGTCTTTGGCTTCCTGATACGGTGTTCGTTGGGCTGTGTGGCTGAAATTTCAGATTTAAAAGTAGTTAACAGAGCTTCTACTCAGCAGGCTACTCCCTTTATAAAAAACAAACAATTGTAATCAGCAAGTACATTTTTCAAGCTTTTCAGGCTTCTGTCGTTGCTACTTTAGTTTTTTAAGGTACTGTGGCTACAGTCAAATTTGTTACCCAAACGTAAATTTGCCATTGTAGCACTGTACAAAGTCACTGCCGCAGAGCAGTGTGGCATGATGGAGTTGCTACAGGGAGAAAATAAATTTTTTAATCTTTCTGTAACAATAGCAGATTTAGTCATATGTATAATTTCTACCCAACCTGAAAAAAAATAAAATCTATAGTCTACTAGGGCCAAAGATAGTATACCTGCAATTCGTGGTTCTGTGATCTTATTAATATCAATACTTTAAAAGGCACTTAATATGAGACTTCCTTGTCTCTTCCATGCTAATCACAATATAATGGGGACTTGGATTTAATTAAAAATCGTTCAGGTCAATCATCTAGGAGCAATGTTGGCCATTGTGGATGTCAGTGTAGTCATGTTGCCTGCTCTGTGTGAGCACACAGAATTCATTCCTAGCTCTGGCAGGGAGGATAGGAAGGTTAGGCATGTCGCTGAGATTATTCAGGGCAGTTCATGCAGAGCACCCTGGCACGCTGAACTCATTGCTTTCTGAGGAAGCAGTACCTGGAAATTGTCACTTCAGGCCTGAGTCACAGGTTTTTGGAAATGAGGGTCAAAGCACAGTCAGCTGAGCAACAAAATCAGCTAAGTTTAAAGGCTGTTTGATAGATGCCTTGTATATAGTAAGGTTGCACTAAATTCCCTGCTCTGCTCATAATATTTGCATATCCCAAGGTAGTTTGCATCTTTTTGCAAGTTTTACCTCTGAGAAGAGATCAAAATACCTTACTGTTGTTGTCCCTGCATTTCATGGATATGCTGTAATATTTTAAAATAAGGCTACAGTTCATTGTGTATAGGCTGGAGATGGTTTCAATGTGCCATGACTTATAACCTGGCCTGCGTCACCAAAAATCTTCCTTCTGAGCTCTGGGTTGTAGTTCCGACAAGTGCCAATAGCAGCACATTGGATAATGCTGATAGCCTTGGGGATATGCACAGGCAGGGCTCTGAACACGTTCCAAGCTTAGAAGTTGGTGTCTGCATGCAGTGTTTCACAAAGAGCCAGATGCAAGACATTTCTGCACTTTGGTTGGTTGATTAGAATTTTGAAACACGTAATAGTCACTAAATGGACGTGTCTCTCCACAGTGCAATTGCACTGTGTTTAAGGGATAATATTGATAGGACACGTCTCAAATGAAGTGCTGAAGTTGTCCAGTTCTTTGCATTGCATTGCAAACATTCAGATTCCTTCATTTCTCAAGGATGAAAACCCCAAGAAAAACACAAAGAAATGCTCCCAATACTTTGCTTCTTTCTTTTTTAGTTTCTGATTATGTTTATGGGTCATTGAACAAATACACAGAACCAACCCCATGTATGGCAAAATAAATAAATAAAGCATGAAGAACAATTTCTGCTCTTTTAGTAAGAGAACACGGAGTGCTGGTTTTATTTAATTTAGAAGCATACAGTGTGGTCAAGAAGTGCCAAGTGTTTATCATAGTCACCTATACCTGCCTTCCTTTTCATAGTTGTGTTTCAGTTGTTTCTGTTTGTGGGTTTTTTGACTCTAAGTATGCATT
Organism: Grallaria varia; assembly: GCA_013396735.1. Lineage (NCBI taxonomy): Eukaryota > Metazoa > Chordata > Aves > Passeriformes > Formicariidae > Grallaria > Grallaria varia. Next base: position 82,788 of record VWZG01013274.1, on the reverse strand, counting down.
AGATAATTTTGCTGCTATATGGACATTTGGACATTTTGCATGAAGATCCGAGTGAAGATCCCAGTCTGGTTTTATCAGTAAACTTACAATTCTGCCAGATAAATAATGTTTTTAAATGAGTTTGAATTCCTGTGTAAAACTCACTGGATGTGTTTTGCTGAAACATGCTGTTGGGTGGTGCAAGTTTCCACAGTTTTAAGATTTATCAGCGCGAAGGTTATTTGAGACAATTAGGATTGTTAAACTAGAGAAGAATAAGATTGAGAGGAAGTCGTGAAGACAGGCTGAAAAAGTTGGGGCTGTTCAGCCTGGAGAAGAGAAGGTTGTGTGGCGACCTTACAGCACCTTCTAGTGTCTAAAGGGGCTGCAGGGAAACTGGAGAGCGACTTGTCATCAGGAACTGTAGCAATGGACTAGAGGGAGTGGCTTCAAACGAAAAGAGAGTAGGTTCAGGTCAGATACTCTGAAGCAATTCTTCCCAGTGAGGGTGGGCAGCCCTGGCACAGGGTGCCCAGAGAGGCTGTGGCTGCCCCTGGATCCCTGGGGGTGTCCAAGGCCAGGCTTGGAGCAGCCTGGGACAGTGGGTGGTGGCCCTGCCCATGGCAGGGGGTGGAGCGTCATGAGCTTTAAGGTCCTTCCAACCCAGATCGTTCTAGGTTTCTATGATTTGGATGAGTTCGATGAATTCATAACAGAACTCTCGTTTCCACTCTTCTGAAGAACTTGCGTCTTCTGATCCAGGGTGATCCTTGTGATCCTCCCCCTGACTCTTTAGCTCCGATGTTGTTTGTATTTCTCTTTTTACATTTAAATATTGTGTGGTTTTGAGGTCCCTGCATGCATCCTGCTCTGCTACATGAACTTCTGTAGGAAAAGTTGCCTTGGAGTCTGTTGAGCCTGGCTGCTGGTGCATCTGTGAGCCTGGTGGCAGCAGAGCAGGGTCTTAAATGGTCAGTGGTATAATTTGGAACAAAAATAAACAACAGATTGCTCAGTCATAAGTTCATTCCATTTTCTGGCCACTTGCTTTCACAAAACTTGTAGAATCATGTTTATCCTTGAGATTTATCTACTGTTCCCTCAATCTCCATCACGTTGGATTGAAATCAGCCTGGCAAATAGTTTATCAGTTTATCTAAGCTAAAGCCGTGTGAAGTAAAATTCTTCATGGTCAGGGGATTGAGAGGAGCATAAGCTAAAACCTTCCTCACAGTTCTTGGAGGAGTCTGTAAAATTCTCTAAAAAAGAAAAAAGATAAACTGCGAAAATTAGAGCAGAAAAATAGTCAGTGCTTTGAGATACAATAATCTCAGAATGATGAATCTCTGGAGACTGAGAGTGTGTTGGACTTGGACACCGAGTCAGGGAATTTTCCAGTCTGTCCCAGCATGGTTCTTTCCCTTCAACAGATACACTGGAACAATCTTTTACTGTGCTTTGTGTGACTCAAATGCTTCTTTCATGACTTTGCAGCGAAGTTTTTCTTCTTGCCATACCATCTATCTTGTTATAAGCTTAAAAGTATGTTTAAACCAGGAAATCTTAAAGCCCACTTCTTTTCCCTCTGGCCTCCACCTTTCCTCACTGTAGGAACAGAGTTGGGGTAATTTTAACCTGTTTACTATATACAGTCATTTTCTGAGTGTTAAGAAAGATTGTGCTTTTATTTTGTGAGCAAAATATGATGATGAATCATATTATGGGTATTTTCTTTGAAATACTTTTCTGTTTGTTTATTTGACAGGTCCTTGAGCAGTATGAACGTGAAGGGTTTAATTTCCTAGCTAAAGTTTTTAATTCCTCACATTCCTTCTTGGAAGACTTGACAGGTCTAACATTATTACACCAGGAGACACAGGCTGCAGAGGTAAGAAATTACAATTTAGATGTTAAGAGTTAGCCATGTGATTAAATCACTGATGGAACTGAACAGTAGTATTTGATTTACACAATGATTTAGATGTTCTCTTAAATTAATTGCAACATTTTGTATCCCGAGTTTTCAGGTACTGCTTTTAAAGGAAACGAGTGACTTGTGTTATATGGTATAAGGAAATGAATTACCATTTTAGGTCAATAAAAATGTAATTATTATACTGCTCGATGGATTATAGTATGAGGAAAACAGTGCTGCCCGTCTAGTGACAGAAGTTGGAATTTGGGAAAAAATTAGGGTATGTTTTGGTCTCATGGGCAATAACACTAAACACTTGTGATACTGACTGTGTTCCATAAAAACTGAAGCAGGTATCCAAATCATAGAAGGGACCTTAAAGATCATCTAGTTCCAACCCCCTGCTGTGGACCTTTCACGAGATCAGGTTGCTCAAATATCTGTTTTAATACTGTATTTTAATAATGAATTGTATTCCTTACTCTGTCTGCTAATGTCTACACCATTCTACATCGTAATTTAATTTTGGCGGAGTCGTATCACATGGATGTTTCTGAAGTTGGCTTCGAGAAGTGATTCTTCAGTTACTGCAGCCTGTGCAAATGATGTAGCTGTTTTTTCAGCTGGAAATGGCTCAAGAGTGTTGCTTAATAAGGTTTAGGGGGATAATGATGACTTGGCTCTCTGTTTTGTGTTTTAACTTTTTAAAATACTTGGAGCAGATGCTGGAAACATTAAACTGTAAAATACCTGATGCATTCTTAAATCAGCCTGGTGATACCTAGAAAATATTTAAATATATATATATATGAGATGTATCTAAGAAAGGAAAACAAACACCATTTAACATGTGCCCCTCATTAACAGTAAGAATAACTGTGGTCTGATTGCCATGCCTGACCTTTAGGCTGCTAATGTAAAATGTAAAAACAATTACAATTGCCCTAGTTAGTAATGTATTATTTTACAGTCAGTCAATAATTAGTCAATTAATTTCTTTTTCAGTTTCAGCATTTGCACAGGTGTTTGTTTATGAAGTTTTAGATACTCTCTACAAAATGTAGAGTGAGGTATGAGTTTATTGTCACCTACTGAAGTTCAGTTTATCATAAAAAATAGAATTAGTGTGTTTTCAAAAAATCTTTTTGTTCAACACTGAGGTTTATGCAGTGAAATCACTGCTCATAGGTGGAAAAACTGGCACACAAAATACTTGCAGAGCTAATGCTTTCAAATTAGCTGAACTACCATGAAACCAGTGACTTTTCTTTTTCTGTAGTATTGCTATATTTTTGTGAAAATTCATCTGTTTTATCAGGGTTAACTAGTTTAATATCCTTAACAAAGTCTGTGTTTATGAAGGTTAAGATCTGACAGATCTGCAGATTCTGGAGCATGCTTGCTTGTTCAAATTAAAAGTCATATTCTTTGCTTACATTTTGCCACTGTTGGCTCAGAAAATCAAGGAGGTTGTTTTGTGGTCTCCCATTACTTCCCCAGTACATAATCTGAGGCAATTTTTAATTTTTTTAGGTGCACGAGAGAGTGCTTTTAATATGTTTTCTGGTGAATTATTATTGTATTTTGAGCTCATTTTTCTCACAGTGTAGTTGGTAAATATGAGGTCTGCAAAATGGTTTTTCAGGTTTCTGGCTACTTCAGAGCTGCTGTTGGCAGAATGTGTTCTCTAAAATGGAGGCCTTAGATTTGTTAAGGTTGATGTTCCTTAGGTTGGTTTAAGATGTTCTTGTTACATTCTAAAGACTGCAGCAAAAGCAGTGAGAGGTTTCATAAGACATTTATGGTCCCTTTTGGTGATTAAAATATTTTATTGTTCTGTTGAGAAGTTATGTGCCTTTCAGCACTCAAACTCGTCGGAGAGATTTTGTAGGTTATTGGTGGGATTGGAGTCCATAAAGATAGTTTCTAGTAACTGAAGAATTTCCTTACCTCCTGTTTAGTAAAATTTCACCGGTGCTATTTATGCACTGTAAAGAAAATAGACTTGGAAAGTTAGATGTTATCCAACCTTATACTTACTGCAGTAACATTATAATTGAGTTGTAATTCTGTATATAAGATCACTGATATTTGACTGATAAACTTGCATCTGATAGGGAAACTACTCAGTCCTGTGCTTTTTTAAAAAGGATTGCTCTTGAAATACTGATTCATTAAGAGGATTTAATTGAATGTTTTGCTTGGAGTGTTTTGTTGCAGTCAGAAAAACTGTCGTGCTGGTCTTATGCTTCAGCGTCTTACGTGAAATTACACACTGAAATGTTTTTTTTTTTTTATTTTTAATTCACATAACTGCTTAGCTGTTTTCATGGGGTGTGAGTATAACTGCTTTAATGAGAAATTACTTCTAAATTTTAGTTGCTTAAAAGATAGTCTGGGGAAGTTATGCAAGTTCCGTAGGAGTGAGTGTTAAATAGAACATTTTTGGATGGCTTCAAGTTTCCATAAAAACTCTCCCTCACTACATTATTAGCACAGACTGTGTTTGCCCAGATTAAAGCAAAGCCATTTGCAGTAAGATATGGGAGTCTTTTCACTTACTGAATATCTTTTTCACTTGCATTGTTCAGTTTCCGGTTCCAGGGCTGTGTTGTTGACCTAAGTATTAAAACCATCTTGACATGCTTTACCTTGGCTTTTTAAAATGACTGATAAGAATATAATCCTAATTCAACATGCAACCAGAGTAGTAATCATAATACAGATTTAGTTTGTGGTTTAAATTTGATACTTATTGCAGGAGTTTTAGTCAATAGAGCACCTATTTCTTTGACATGAGATGCATCAGGAAATTATAAATGTTCCGCATGCCTGACTTAGCATGATGATTTACTCAGTAAATAGTAATATTAGCAAGTATTTCTATTCTATCTTGAAATGACAGTAAATTTCAGACATCTGCTTTTTCCATATCTGGCTTTAATTTACGTTCTGTGGAACTTTTTTTTTTTTGGGGGGGGTTTGTGGGGGTTTTTTTGTTTGGTTTTGTTTTGGTTTTGGTTTTTTTTTTTAATACCAGCTAGATATTTATGTGCCGTTTCGGCAAGAGGGTCTGATGACACACATGGCTTTGAAGGCCAATAGAAGCTGTGGGAAACTCCCATGTCAGCACTTAGGCCATGTTTCCACTGGAAGCAGTTCATTTTGGGAGCTGCCCAAACTCATGTAAAAACTGCACTTCTGTTTTCCAGATCACTTTGTCTCCTTGCTCCTAACCTAAACTTTTAAACTTGACACTTGTTCAATGTGTAGTCAAGTTTAATAGCTGGACTTAAAATAGAGACAGCCTATGGATCCTTAACTTACTAGTGAGAAACTGGAGGTGTTGATTTGGAGACAGAACAACCAAGTGAATAATTTCCAGTTCAGAACTTGGCTGGGCTGGATTGTTGCGTGTCTGTGCATCCCAGACCAGCTGGTTTGCTCCCCATGTATGCCAGATTTAACCCTGCAAAGGGTAGTGGTGTTTGCTGGTGTGGAAAGCTCTTCAGATTCCATCTAAAATTACAGCTTTCCTAATATTCACTCAGCTACTCAGTGTTAAAGGTTAATCTTTACCGATGTGACACTGCTGGAACTAAAAAGTGACACAGTAATAAAGCCCATAGCCAATATTATTCCATAGTTGTGGAAGAACCATTCCCATTCGAAAGATTTTCTAAGAAACTTAGTTCTTTAAGGCTAGTTATTTCATTGCTGCCCTTTTCCTCCAGAAAGAACTGCCACTGTTCTTCAAGACCCAATTTAAAAAAGTAACCAGGCTTATCCTTGCTGGGACATATGTTAGTGCTCTTGAAATCATGAGGAGTGAAGCGTCTTATTGAAAGAGATTGTCAATACTAGGAGTGTTAATTGTGGGAAAGTGAATTTTTGACATGAATTCACTGTAGGGTGAGCAGTTGAATTTCTATACAACCATTTTCTAACTATATTAATTTTCAGAAGTACAGAAACATGATTTCTCTCTGTTCTTAATAAGACCTCAGTGTAAATACACTTTCTTGCTTTGGATTTCAATTCCTAAATTACTTGAGTGCTTTACCGTACTATCCGCTTTCATCAGGATGAAAAAGGATTATAAAATACATGCAAGAAATAAAATTTTCACATTATTTTAGGATTGAGTAAAACACAAGAAGAGGTAGAAGTCTTGCAATCTAAGGAGGTCATAAAGAGTTTTGGGAAAAAAAAATCAGCTCTGGACCAGAGTTCATATTTCTGAATGTGATTATAGAGGTCAGATATTCATGCCAGCAGGTCATGATGTCTGTGTTATTTTGCTTCAGTAATATTGTAAATGAAGTTTTTTGTCCCTTACAAAAAGTAGGATCTATAGTGTCTGTAGTTTCTATGACAAGTTCTTGTGGTCAGTGGGTGAGCCCTGTTTGCTATTTATGAAATCAGGCCTGCTCTGGAATTTCTATCTTAAGAGATGAAAAGATTAATTTGGGTTTTTTTCAGGCGGTGGGTAGTTTGGTTTGTTGGGTTTTTTTATTTTTCTCATGGTGTCAGTTAGTGTCATAGTATTTCTTCATTCATCAAGCAATATTCCCCAGATCTTCAAAAAATGTTAAATTCTATTCTGAAAGTAAATTCCCCTTGAACGCGGTCCAAGTGAGAATTGAGTCTCAGTCACTGCAGATTTTAAAATGTATGTAAATTTGCAGTGCATTCAGGTGATTATGCCTTGCTATTAAGTGCCCAAAATAGATTTAGTTAGTCTGTCCTTCGCACACTGTTCTGCTGAACTGATGGAACTTCTGCTGTTGACATTTTGCCAAGAGAGGTAATTGTTACATCAACACAGAACAGTTTGCACTGAGTTTTCTAGACTTTGGACAAGCCCCAGAATGGTCTTTAAGTTGATGCCTTATGTTGCTCTTTGAAGATTTTAGAAATACCCGTGAAGTGTTGCCTCTGGTACCAAAATACGATCTCTGTGTCTTTCCCCTGATATCTTTACTGATAACTTCAATTATTTTCCCTAATTACACTCAAATGCTCTCCTAGGACGTATGTCAGCAACTGTTGTGCACAAATACTCATGTTTCATGATGTATTTGAAGAAATGTATATTTGTCCCTTTAGAACAGGGAGGGGCATGTGCAGTTATTTTATTTTGTGTTAGCCAGGAGAGAGAAGGGGGAGGGACAGTTGGTTGTAGAGTTGTATGGAACAGAAAAATTCCTGTGCCATACCATGGGAGTGCTTCGAGGAAGATGTCAAGGATGAGAGGCAGCCAGGCCTCCAGGCTGAATCCGGTAAGACCAGGGCTTGGAGTGTCAGAGTTATGAACATCTCTTCATCAGAAAAGCCTCATTATTGTTTGAATTCTAAAGAGATTTTCGGTGAGGGCAGCTATGAAAATGCTACTTGTACCACTGCAGATGAATAGATCTGCATTGTTGTAAACATCCAATGTGATGTCTCAAAAATATGAAAGAATCTTATAAAATATTTTTACTTGCAAGTTTTGACTTGTAAATGATGGCCTCCTTCAATAAAAGGTGCCACTGATTAGCTCCATAGATTGATAGATTTGTTAGACCTGTGTAGTTATTAGTCAAATTAAATGAAACTCTGAAAACGTAAAAATTAATTCGTGAGGGCAAAGACAGAGGAAATGCTGACTTATTCAGTATAAAGCTGTGGTTCCTTTTTTTTTTTAATTTAAGCTGCTGTTGCTATCAAGTTGTCTTTTTTGTTTGAAATTTCAAATATATGGAAAAAAGTTTCGACTAAACTACTGAAAGAAATAAAGTAATGGCATTTGGATTAGCAACAGATGGGAGTTTTTTTAAAACTTTTTCATGTATTTAACTGTCAGTTGCTGTCATAGTGCCAAAATATTGATAGAGTTTAAATCTCTCTATAAAAGTTCGCAGTAAATTTCACATAGCTATAAAATGGAAAATGGTGCTATAAATAAACTTATAATCTCATCAGTTTTTACGTGAGGGTGAAAAGCTCTGAACAAATAGCTGTGCAAACCCACTGGCCTCAGTAGCACAACACCTTTCCAGGTGCTATGAAACTGCTGAAGCAGTAATATGTACTTTAGGTGCTTCATGCTGCTTATGCAGCTGGTGAGCACTGGCTTGTGCAGATAGTAATTCAGGATTGCTTGTTGTCTTTCTAAACAGTGTTGATTAGCAGAGGTTTGTACTGTTCTGTATCAGATATTCTCTACCAAGAGTACTCAGTGTCTGTGCTTCTTGATGTTTCCTCTTTTAATGATAACAGCACCTCAAGTACAATTGCAAAAGTACACTTGCTTTCTTTATGAATCATTTTAATTGCCCTCACAAGATGAGTATCTAAACAAGGAGTATTTGCAGTGATGAAGTAATGCTTTAATTTGTACCATGGCAGTAAATGTTATTAAACTGTACTTTATTTTTTAGACTAATTTTAGTTAATGATGAATATAGCACCCCAAATTTTGAAGCAAACTGCTATAGTGAAGCTGTAAAATCTGAAATACAAATTTGCAGATATCGTTCGAAGCGAATTGTGCCTCTGAGGACCTTGGTACCCCTCGTTACATTTCCGTAAGTCAGGAGGGATACCCCCAGTTTTCGCATGTAATGGTCTATCACACTGAATTGGCATTAGTATGACAGAACAGCTTCACTAATCTGGTGTAATTTCTTTGCCAGTCTCTGACAGTGCAAGGTTGTTACAGTTTTAGAAGCTGCCATGGAATTCTTCTTTCCCTACTAGCAGGGAGTTTGGGAGCCAATGCCCAACTCAATGCCTCCCCACTACTGGCTAACCAAAGACGGGCTGATTACTCCAATTAGTCCAACTTAACTTGATTGCTGGGGGAAGGGGAGAGGGAAGGGGCAGAGGTATTTTTTTGGTGCGGGACTTTCGTTTCGGCGGCTGCTGGACGTAGAAGCATCTCGGAGGGAGCTCCTTTGGTTTGGCTTTGCCCCTCTGCTCCAAGCCCTGAGTCTGAAGAGAGGGAGAGAGGGAGGGAGACACAGAGAGAGTCAGCGCTGCCTGGGATTGCTGCAGACCTGCCGGAGGGAGCCGAAGGCATCGGCGGCGGAGCTGCTGCCCCTCTGCCCAGCCCGGGGCTCACTGGGGTCTCTAGCCCAGGATGTGGGTATGGATCAGGTGTTTGTGAGGGAATCAGAACGCCTTTCACTCTGGGAGCGACTTCTAATGAGTGTAAGAGAGAAGTGTGTTTATANATTGAGGCCATGCTGCTGAGAACGCAGCTGCGCTGGGCAGGGCACGTCTCCAGGATGGAGGATCACCGCCTCCCTAAGATGGTGCTCTATGGTGAACTTGCCACCGGCTGCCGCAAGAGAGGAGCCCCGAAGAGGAGATACAAGGACTCTCTAAAACAGTACCTCAGCCTTGGCCATATTGACTACCATCAATGGTCCACTCTGGCCTCCAATCGGGAGGCGTGGAGACACACCATCCATAACGCTGCTGATTCCTTTGAAAATGCACGCAAGAATCAGTCTGGAGGAGAAAAGACAATGCAGGAAGAGCCGTGCCTCACCAACACCGCCTATGGAGACTTTCTGCTGTGCCTTTTGCAACCGGACTTGCCCATCTCGCATCGGCCTCTTTAGCCATCAGCGCGCTTGCAGCAAGCGTGGATAGAGCCCTTCCCAAATCTTTGTTCATGAAGCCCAGCCATGATGATGATGCAGGAGCGTCATTGTAAGACGACTTGGAAGACTATAGAAGAAGGAATCCTACATCTGAGGGAAATGGCACTGTTAGAAGTGCTTTTTGGAAGGGATGGGCAACCCAATAGCGACCCAGACAAGGTCGGGTGCACATCACAGATGTGGAAGCTTTCACACCAGGGGCCACCCGTATACACCAGCTTCCTGGCGTCCATGTGTTCGGGCCAGCGCTCTACAAACAAAGGACGAGCAGAGGGACTGCATTGCCCACGGAAAAGATTCCAGCCCATCCCTCTGCAGGGGCCAACCCAGGCGAGTTTGCAGCTCAGGAGAGGCAGCTCAGCAGCGTTTTGCCACGGACTTGGTTTTTCCTGCCCGCAAAGCCCCGCCGAGGCGGGCGAGGCGCGAGAGCGCCACCTGCTGTCCGGGCAGGGTCACCAAGGGAGAGCAGGGACTGCGCTGGCTTCAAGGTCTTGGTGGCAGGGTGGTTGGTTGTTCTGTTCTGGGGTTTTTTGGAAAATAGAGTTAAGAGCTGTTATCCTTTTCTACACATTTTCCTAATTAAAGTTTGTTTTGAATTTAAAAGGGGTGTGGTCAGTTTGGGGGAGGAATTTGAATAGACATTTTTTAGTTTTCCTCTAAACTAAAATAAATGTGAGGAACTTGTCAATAAGTTCTGTACCTGAAATGTCTCATCCATTACTAAAAATAGTTTTATAAACTAGGATTAGAACTTGGCATTTTCTGTTGTGGTCTGGGTTTTATTGTTGGTTGTTTTTATTTTGTATGTTTGGGCTACAAGTTCTTATCTAGGAAGACTTTCAAATTTCCTTTCAGGGAAAAATCACCAGTAAAGAAGGGAGAAGTAAAATAATTTAGAAAGTAAATCTCTTCCATTCCAATATATTTTGCCACAATGAAGAATGAATAGACTGTTTAAGATGCATTCTATTGTTCTCCTGTAAAGAATAAGAAATTACACAACACTGACAAACATGCTGATAAACTTTGTTTTATAATTAAGAGCATAAATTTTACAATGTGTATCTTAGTTCAGCCAAACAGTTGCAGAGTATATGAGCCCTTGTAGATCATTCAAGTGAAAAAAAAGAGTTTGGTGGTGGACAAATCACTACCAGATGCAGATTTCAATAAACACATATTGTTGCAGCTTGCCCAAAGGTGCTGTGAATGTCTTGAGGCAAATCTGCCTCAGCATTCACTGAACTGTTGAATATTTGAGTGTTAATTGAGTTATTGTATTATGAATGAGTGTGCTCCATCTGCCCGGTTTTTATTATGCTCTGTTCATCTTGTAGGCTGTTAAAGGTTGTCCAGGAGTATTTAATTGTTTAAAATGTTTGCATTCTTCTGACTATCTGTATTTCCTTTTTAAATGTCTCTCAAACTTTTCTTAAGGTATTCAGAGTTGTGCAAGAGAACTCATGCAGTCAATTATCATATATACACAGTGCACTGGTGTTTCATTATTGCCATCATCTTAATTTAGACTACAAAACCTTTCTGCACAAACAGTTATGGCTTTGTAAACTTCTGATTTTCCTGTAAATATATATCTACCTAGTAAATGGTAGTAAGTGAAGCTGATTGCAATGTGAAGAGCTGTTGAAGAATCCTGTAGATTTAGCACAGCTTTTCTCTAATGGCAGTAATTGCTAATTCACGTGAGAATCAGAGGAGATTAAGCATGACAAATTTAATAACAGAACATCAATTTTAAGAGGTACTTTTATGTGGAAATCTCATGTGGAAAACCATTTGTAAACTACTTCTCAACTTAAATTTTCACAATGTCTTACGGTTTGTTCCTGCATGAGGTAGGGAATAATTTTACCAGCATGATTGTTTGAAGATTTACATCCCTGTTGCTACTGTAATGCAAATATTGTTGACTGAATTTTTGTTGACGCTAATTTTGCAAATTTGAGTAGCCTTATTAATCTAGCCCTTACTGGCCTGAGTGTTCTTTCTGTTTGATTCTGAATATTTTCCTGGTGTTTGCACTTTAATGAACATCTCTGCAAAGTGTTGGTATTTCCTTTCCCTTATTGTATTTCGGGTTCTCCTGAAGTTTCCTTTTTACAGCATCTTTACTTTTAATACATTATAATTTGGCTTCCAGCTGAAAGCTACCATGCCACATATTTGTTTTTATGGAATTGGCTGGCATCTTGGAGAGACCACCTGATAGCTTAGGAGCAATAAAAATTAATGACCAATTCCATAGTTAAAGCCCAGATTTGATTCCAAGATTAGCGCATTCCTGCCTGAGAAGATAAGGATTGGTTGTCTCTTATCACTTCAGTGGTGATTTTTCCTTAGCTGTGACTTCTCTTAGTTGGTTTAAGGTCAAACTGGGTGGAAAGTCATGTTCTTGTAAATGGAAGTTGTGTCTGAGCTCATGAGGAGACATCAAAAAAGTCTATAGTGTTATGCATACGGTAGAAAATTTGTGCAGAGAAAAGGGTCTAATTTGTAAGTTTAAAGAGCATAACATTTAAAAAAAAGTGTTAGGATGAGCTTCTGTTTCCTTGGTCTCTCAACCTCTAGAACCCCCACTCTAGGTATTAACTAATTAACATGCTTCAAATTAGTGCTGAGTTGCTGCATTTTCTAAGTATTGAGTCTGGGATACTGAAACTATATTTATGTACAATGTTTCATGAAGCAAGAGCTGCCTGGGAGTTACTGAGTCTGCTGTTATTTTCATATACTTTTTATTCTACAGGTCTGATGAGGATTTTTAGCCCTTTAGTTGTTACACAGCAACCTTTAAATAATGCCGTTTTACTGGATAAATATGAATGCCTTTGGTGGGGGAAAATGCTAGACCTTGAAGTCTAACAGCGTACTCTTTAAATTAGGTTGAGCTGCCAGCCCTGGTAGGAAGTGAAATTCATGGCTAAAATGTGACAAGGATCACAGATCTGATTTTAAAGTCTGTGTGTAGCAGTTCTGCTGACATCTCTGGGTATGAAGGTTTACATGCAGACGTCTGATTATTGAGATATAAAGTCTCACAAAATGGCTACTTAATGGCATGTGACTGTCTAAGACAGTAAGTGAATTGACTCCATTCCAGTTAAAACACAAACATAAAACTAGTCTAGTTGGAATGAACTTAAAGCAGTGAGATTATGGAAATAAATTTGAGAAATACTCTGTATGTGCAAGCACATCAGTACTTTGTCATCTTAAAATATGGGTTCTGTTTAAATATTTGCTATACACAAAATAATTTTTTTTAATTGTGAAGTACTGACTCAAGGCTACCAGGCAGTGAATTTGATCCCCTGCAAGTAAAGTGTGAAATCAAGTAGGTTAATCAATAAATACAAAAAATACATAATTAGGAAAAAAAGTAGAAACTGTGATTTAGATGGAGATAACTGCTAAGATGCTTATTTATTTTTTGTAACTAAAGAAAGTCATAGTAATGGAGAAGGGATGCACAAGTAAGCCTGTAAAGAATTAAGCAATCACTTTTCAGCCTCTCAAGGGGATAGGGGTTAAGAGATACAGTTTAAAATGTCTTTATGTTGGTGAAAAGTTTATTTGTCTGTTGTCTACTGAGACAGTATGCCAACAACAGCAAACCCAAAATGCAAGTTAAAAAGACAAAACTACTACTGGAGGAGAATATGAAGGCATAACAAAGCTATTTGGAATTATTACACTGCAACAGCTGGTTTTGCTAATGTTTCTTCATTAATTTAAAAAAAAATTATCCAAGTTCTAATTCCCTTTGTCTTCTCACTTTGAGTAACTGCAATATATGAAGTTCACTGGCCTATGACTCATTCTTCCCACGAATACTATTTCTTTGAAAAGCCCATATAAAAAAATGCATTTTATATTAGTTGTGTTAGCTGGCAATTGTGTGGGCTGTTTTCTTCCCGGGTGAGTGATTTATATTTACTCCTCTCTGGATCTGCCTCTGCCACACATGGCGCGTGTGAAAGCAGCGGTGATGCTGCGCGGTACCTGTGACTGCTGTGTCGCCGTTCCGCAAGAGTGGAGTTGGCTGGGAGGGTATATCAAGCACTGAGACTGGTGGCATCTCTTGCTCCACAGGCAATAGTCTTATACCTTGTGCATGTGTTCAGGGAGAGGCAGTGTGGAAGTTTGACCCTGGGCAAAACCAAAACAAAGCAACACCGTGCAGAACTTCCCAGCAGCAGCACAGCTCCCCCACCACCACTCAAAAGCCCCCCCCAAAGGGGAGAAAAACGGCGAAAAAGCCGAGGGGAAGGAGAGAAATCTTAAAAGCTTCAGACCGTGAGGGGAACAGATATATATATATATTTATTTACAGAGGAGGAAAAGGGAACTTAGTACTATATGCACACTACACGAATACCAGGCAAATACAGGGAAAGAGGGTTAACTCAAATGGTACTATATAGGTACTATATATACACCCAAGGAAAACGGATAAGGCACTGCATTACCCAAATAGTGAAGTGACCAGCCCCGAGCTGCGAACCTTCCCCCCAACCACCTGCCCAACGAGAGACTGACCCGGCCGGAGGAGAGACTGCACCGGAGAGGCTGACCCAAGGAAGTGTCCGAAGACAGTGTGACCCACAACTTCCTCCCTCACTCCTCTATCCCATGTGATGTGAGATAGTAGGGAATACCTATGATTTGTCAATGTATGTCACCTGACTTGTTTCCCAGGAAGGCCTAAAAAAACAACAAACCTAGCCAAAGCCTAAAATTTAAAACTATCACAGGCAGTCATGAAACTGAGACTTGATTAGTAGTTTTGAAAAGGATAATGAACAACGAAGACATAAATGCAAAATAAGATGTTATTTTCATCCTCCAAAAGAAATGTCCTTGCATGAGTTTGGTTCACTATAAGAAATATGGAAGCTAAATGACTGAGGTTCATTCAGCTGAAGGATTAAAGAGCATCTGTTGTAGTTTTTGTATGTGAGTGCTGGGTAGTCTGTGTTGACTGTACCCCTGTAGGCAGCCCTGGCAGTATTCTAAAGAACAGCCCTGGCTGTAGATTCTCTTGCTGCTTTCACAATGCCTCACATTTTCTCTGCTGTCCCAATGGAACAGGAAAGCTCCTGCGAGAGAATTCTGTCCTGAATTCTCTGTGCTCTCTGAGTTTGTCCAACTGTGCCAGCCCACATTCATCACAGCAGCATGCATGGGTATTGATATGGGCAGCATCCTCTCCAGCTGTCCTTCCCTCCCCAAACGCAGGGGTGGATGAACTGGCCTTTGGATTCAGTCCAAACTGTAAAACACAAACTCACATTTTTAGATCGGTACTGAAATACTTTTAACTCTACCTTTCTTGGAATTTCAGATTCTGTGTTGACTGGGGCTACTTACTAGCTATTTCTGCTTTCTGGATTTATTCTAGAGTTTAGTATTTGGATCAAATTGTTTAATGCATTTACTATCCAACTTAATATTGTCTAATGTATATTTAATATGTAGATTTATGCCTGCAGATTGTATTTGGATTACTCAACAAAGTGAAATCTTGGTTGTAGCTGAAACATGTTAATAAAGTTCGAACAGCTGACTGTGAATTTTGCTTTTGTACAGTGAAAATTAGAGATGGTTACAGGAGACTTGGGGAAGAAAAAAATAATACTGTTAAATATAATTTGAGTTAAATTGAGGTGTAAAGATCACAAATTTTTCTGATGAGATTGAATTTAAGCAAAGTTGGTCATTAAATAAAAGGCATTTTTATACTGGAGCATTAACAACACCCTTACGTCATAAGTAATAGCTGGTGGAGGATGGTACAGTTTTCAGGACAATGCTAGAAAAAAATTAATGTATTTGGAAAACTGCTAGGAATTAAGCTTACTTATAAAAGAGAAAAATGTTGTTTTCATGAAAAAATTTCTAAATTGAAGAGTGAATATTTTGATCCTTGAGTCGTTTGCATTCAAAGGTGAATGATACTCCCAGTTCTAGCATGAAGTATGCAATCCTTTTTTCTAGTTATAAAGTGGAATTTTTCTTTAATCTCCTAAGTTTAAAAGAAAAGGAAAGAACTTAATGGCAGAGAAAAAATTGCCTATAGAATAGACTACCTATTTAGAAGCATTATTTTAATGTGAAGGAATGAGGTAATAAGAGTCAAGCAATGACCAGCAAGCTGCAACGTTTGACTGCATTATCAACAGCAGCTTCCCAGTCCTGGTCTTTATTGTACTTTCTTTAAAAGTGGAGGGGGGGGTACTCTGATTAGCATATCTGTTTCAGGAAGAGTATCAAGAGTACTCTAATTTCATATTTAGATAGAGGATCTGATTAATACTTGAGGCATGCAAGGGAGCTATAACATTAAGTCTGTTGTTACTGCAGTGAGATGCTATTACGGACATCACAAGACTTGTTATACAAGGAAACACGATTGCTTTGGATTTGAGAAGTTGCCAAAGGCTTGAAGGATTTATAGGTGCTGCTGCTTTGAGTTATATATAACTTTTTTTTTTTTTTTGGAAAACATTTAGATCTAATGAAACACAGTAAATGCTGATGGAAAGAATCAGCAGGTTTGAAAGCTTTAAACTGACACTGAGAAAATGATGAATTTCATTGGACCATTCCGTAGCTCTGCAGATTGTTAGGTAATTTACAGAAAATCATGAATCGAGCTTTTGCACAGAAAAATGAAGCTGATATTCTTTATGACTGCAGTGAGGTGCATTAGAATTGACATGATCAAGGTCCTATTTATAAAATGGCTTATTATTCTTATACAAGTTGGGGAGGAAATGATCTGTCATCTTGTGGACAATGTGGTGATGGTCTGGATCTCAGGGACAAAAAAGGATGAGAACATCTGCCAAGATGTGAGGAGGAAGCACAGGGATGAGTGAGAGCGATGGTCACATGGGTCTGAGCAAGGCAAGAACTGAGTCCCATGAGAAACTGCTGTGCTGGGGCCCCAGGGCTTGACAAGGGCTGCAGTTCCAAAGGGCTTTGGGCATTGCTGTAATGCCAGGTGGGCTGAGTTAGTTTTAAATGTTCTGAGTTTTAGAGTGGCATCGAGGAGTTTAAAAGGACAGGGTTTGCAAGCCCCAGGCAAAGAGGAAATGGGGAAATATGGCTTTAGAAACAAAGTATTGAAATTGTCTTTTTTTTTCTGCAGCATCTCCAAAATTTAGTCGTGGTTACTGTAATGAGAAGGGACAATGACACAGGAATGTGTAACAGCACTGGGACGTGCTGGGCTGCTGCAGGATCTCTTTTCATGTGAACTAGGACTGCAGTGCATATCACATCCATTTGATCATTTAATTAATCTCAGCTGTATAAAATTGCCAATATTGTAGCATTGCTTCACTAACCCACCTCAGAGATTAGTGTGACATCCAGTAACTTTTTCTAGACAGCTGCATTCCATTCCTTTATACAAAGTCTGTAGTATTGCAGAGATCTTCCCGAATGATTAGTACTTAAACAGCTGATTAATTGCAAATTATTTATGGGGTTCTTCACTTGTGCTCAGCAGACATAATTAGTTCTTGCAGAATTAGTGCTACGGGTGTTAATGTGAGTGTCAGTAAATCCGAATAAGAAATGAGCCATAATCAGTGATGAAAGGCTTGTAAGTTTTGAAATAGTCTTACAACGTTTGTTTCTTACAAGCAATACTATAAAAAGAAAATATGTAATGGCAGCAGTGGTCCTTGAGTTCCCTTTGACTCTCCCTCTTTAATGTGACTCAGGAATTTAGTTATGTAAAAATATGACTAAGTCCTTTTTGCCTTTGAGGTATAGACCTGGATGAGGTCCAGGATGAGATTGGATTTCGGTAAATTGGAGAAGTTCTTTCCTGGTCTCTTTAACTTTGAATTTAAAACAAAACTACATCAAAAACTAGAATAGGTTTCCTCATCTAACTTTTTCGTGTCTGGGTGGGGGTTTTTTTTGTCTTCAGATAGTGTCTGATTACTAAATTGAGCCCTCAGCATCAATAAATCATTCCCCTGCAGAGTAAAACCTATAGTTTTTCATATATGTTGGTTTTTTTACCTTTTGAAATATAGTTCTTAGGGCTGTGGAGAGAATCCCTGGGTAGATACAGTGAAAAGGGAGAGAGTAGAAAGGAATCCAGGTGCATATTGTATGGTTTGTTAGGGTGACATGCTGAACATGTGGCAGAGCATTTGCAGGTGCCGTGTGAACTCCTGGAAGCAGTGTCTGGCTGGGTTATTGGGGGTTGTGTAATGAAGAGTCAGCGTGGTTCCTGTCACAGCCCAAATGAGGGGACTTTCAGAAGCTTAGTGCACGATGTGGTGTGATACATCTGACACACCAGTGCAGGGACACTCTTAGGAATTGTGAGGAGGTAGGGAAGCAGAGAGGAGGATCATTCCTGATCCTGCATGAGCGGTGTTTAAAAACAAACCAAGCCAGCCTGGTGTTGGAATGTGTATTTGTACTGTTCAGAGGGTGAAGCAGTCTGCAGGGCCAGCCCTGCGAAAGGGGGCTCTGGTGTCTGACGTGTTGGTGCTGTCTCGCAAAGCCCATGGTCCAAATGGCATTGGAAGGTATTAACGTCTGATTTCTCCTGATGTTATAGAGGGCATCACAGAATCAGAGTCTTAAAATGCAAACAGTCCCTTTGTTTCTGTATGTGAGAGGGATGGGGGACAGAAGGGAAGAATGGAAATAATCTCCTACCCATATTATATGTTAGTGCAATTAGGAGAAATCTGTTAGTCCACGAAAACAACAGCTGGAATTTATCTTGTCATGCGAGCCTTCAGCTACTTTTTCTCACTGTATCCTACCCAAAGGTATTTTTAAAACTGGATGAAGACAGCTCTTGTTTTCTCTATTGTGCTTATATTGACACAGTCACAGATGTTATTACTGTGCAAACCACTGTTATTATTTTTTTTCTCTTAAGTATTTCCCTGTTTTCCCTTTTGCTGTGACAATTTCTTCATTGTTGTTGAGAGATGGAACTATTTCATTCATGGGCCACAAATGTTTTCTTTTAAGTATTTGAAATATCCCATTCTTTTATTGTGCTTCTCTAATTTACTCTGAAATGCTCCAACTCTAC
The DNA here is from genome assembly GCA_013396735.1 of Grallaria varia. Taxonomy (NCBI): domain Eukaryota; kingdom Metazoa; phylum Chordata; class Aves; order Passeriformes; family Formicariidae; genus Grallaria; species Grallaria varia. The sequence continues at coordinate 64,139 of VWZG01013274.1, read as the reverse complement.
TCAATATATTTTTGTTTAAACCTTACATTCCTGTAATTTTTTTAATTTTCTGTGTATTGCTTTAGTTTTTCAAGATGTATCATCACTGTCATTTTAGCGATGAAATTCTGCTGTCTCAGACACTTAATGTGATCGATTGCTTTCCTTGTATTTCTCTGTATCCCGACACTTTCATCTCCTCTGTCATCCATATTTTCCCTATTTGATTCACACCTTCTTGCAGGTCTACTTTGTTTCTTCTCTATGTTTTATTTTAAATGGGCATCTACATGACTTGAAATAAAAATACTGATCTTTTCATCTTCCAGATTTACAAACTTATTGCATGTTATTTAATGGTAAACTCTTGGAATGAACAGTTGTAGGTTCCTAATAGTTTTGTATTTTGTTGTGATAGTAGCTGTAAGTGGACATAAAAATGCTTCTAAACAATTTACTTTTCAATAATGGACTTGGTTTTTTACCAGAATGTCATTAAAAAATTGCTATTAATTAATGGTTCTTTCTTGGTCTTCTGAGCACATTTTCATGTTAAAAAAAGGCAGATTTTTTTTTTCTGTATTTTCTTTCACAGTAATCTGAGTCAGTAATGTGGTATTTATTCTATTTATGCTTGCAAACACTTTAATTTTAAAAACTATTGGCCAACTTTAGTGAATTACATCAGTAATACTGTAGTGCTGTTAACTGGTTGGTATTTAAATATTTAAATGTATTCTTACATGTAGAAGACTGCATTGGTATTTTATTTGTTTCTTTAGCTGCTCAGTTTGTCAGATGACAGATACTGTGCTTGCTGTTCCCAGCATCCCTTGCCTTGCCTCGGTGTTTGCCCTGTTCTCCCTATAAATTCAATTTAGTAGTCTGGTTGATTTTCCATTCCTCTTGTACAAACATTCATCTTCCAATACTTGCATTCAGATTGAGCAATAAGAAATTGTCAGTACCTGTTTTTCTTGACTGTTAAGTATCAGGTGTAATTTCACAGTTAATTTTGGGAAATACTCTTTCAGCCTATTGTCCCTTGTCAGCAACCTTCCTCACCCAGATGTGCCTGGGGTTTTATTCTAATACACAGTTCTTGCCAAGGCCTGTTACCTCCTAAATTTTGACAATTAAACATCAAAAGTTACATTTTAAACACTAATATTTACATTAAAAATACCTTTTAACATCCCTCTAGCTCCTTCATGCTCAAGACTAGTATTTGAGGTAATGCAATTTCCTGAAAATTCAAAGCTATACACATAGCAGCCTCTGCCTTTTTAAAAAAAAATACTTTATATATTTTTAAAAAATAGATGTCTGCCCTCATTGGTGTGGAGTTCAGACATGAGTGAGTCCATCTGTTTCTGGCCCATACATTTTCTGTCAGGATTTTGTGTACGGATTTCTGTACTTTTTATTTGCTTGTGTCTTCTAAATAATGCTGTTATTTCACCCAAATTCCATGAAAAGAGTGTGGAACATATGACAAAGCTGGACTAAATCCCTTCTATTGCAGTTGTGGAGTCTTTTGTGTTGAAACTGTTGTTGGCTGCAGATTTCATATTCTTTTGTTCCAAGCCCCAGAGCATGCCGCTATTACTAACAATTCCCAAATATGTTTTCATCCCCCCACGCACAAAAAGGAGAAGGAGCCCCTTCTCTTACTAGTCCGTGTCCGACTCCGGTCTGTCCACAGCTCTATACACGGAGCAGAAGAGCCAAGTAAGTGAAATACCAGAGAGGAGTTGGTCATCATTGTTCTCACCATTGACTCCAACACTTTTAAAGTCCAGTTTTTATCTCTGGCAGTTGAGTGTCTGTTCACAGAAAAATACTGGAAGTTCTTGGAATTACAAACATATCAGGTCATGAGCCAAGTTTTCCCTGGCTAAGCAGTGACAAAGGCTGCCAGTTGATCTGAATTTTATGTGGTGTTTTTTTCTGTTGAGAACTACTGCTCACTCTGAGGTCATCAAGACTTATTGCAACTAGGATTCAATATTAGATTTTGATTGTTGTTCCAGAGTCAGAATTTGAATTCTCTTTATGGAGCACCAATGTGTTCGTAGCTGAAGTTGTTCATCTTGAAATGTTACAATTAAATTAAATTTTATCCCAGTGTATTAGTAATTTTAGCAGAATGTTCTTATTCAAAATGAAATCAGATGTTCTTCATGGTAATAGGGAAGTCCAGACAATGGGTATTGTATTTATGTTACAAGACTTGTGGTCTTTTTTTTATTTTCATTGTTTATATTGCAGGGGAAGTCTTTGCTCATTTTAAGGAATAAAACTCTTAGTTTAAAAACATTTTTAAAAAGTTTGTATCCAAAAATATTTCTCATGAATTGTATGAAACATCAGGTCTTCTGGAAATTCATTGCTCTTGTGAATGGACTCCTGGTGAGTGAGGAATTTTTGTGACTCCCCTAAAAAACATTTGCAAACATTCCACAAATAAACAATACATTGATTTGAGGGGACATTTGAGTGAGTATAATTATTTGTTCTCCAATGTTTACTTCAGTATGGTATATTGTAAATTTTCACTTAATTAGTCTGAGAATTCTCTTGTAGCAACAGAGAGAGTAGAACTTTGGAGCATGAGCCAATGCTGTTCCAATTACCAAGTGCAGATACAGGATTGAGTAGGATATTTCATTGATTTCCATGAGTTCTGGAAGAAGAGCTGGAAACGTTCAGTTACATAGGCCAGCTGCTTTCTACTTTTTTTTTTTTTGCATTTTTCTATTGTTTTGGCAATTTTGATCTCATTTCCTCAGTTAGTTTTTCCTTCTGTGTCTTTCATTAATAGATTTCGTATGTGATTTTTTTTGTTGTTTTAATTTTCTTCTTTCAGGGCTGTTTTTGATGAATAGTTGATCTCAATCACAGCTACATTGGATTTGGCTTTTTCTGCCCTGGGTGTAAACCCCTGCAAGTGACAATTCTTAATTTTCTGGCACAATAAGCCAGTGTCTCACTAAATGTACATAGAGCAGCTCTTGGTACAGCAGAAACCCTGATGCTGGTATTGCAGAGGAGGTTTATTCGAAATACTGGGGGTAAGGGGGTCTTAACATCATTGTATTACTTGATGTCCCAAGGGCATAGGATAGCAGTTGCATGCCCATGAAAGGTCTCACTGTTGCTTTTGGACAAGATTTACTCTCTACTGCTCAATCTGTAACCAGGAGTCCTGCTATCACCAGAAGTACAGCTTTTATTTCAGTTCATGTTCAGTTGCCGCGGTGCTTTTTTCTGGTTTTGATTCATGTCCATAATATTTTGTTCACCCCGAGTGAGCTCACAGGGAAAATGATAACATTTAGAACCTAAAAAATGTTGTGCAGCCAGTCTGAACCAGTTGCCTGGGATTTCAGACAGGCACTTCAGCCTTCGTTTCCACTCTGCCAAATCTCTGTGTGTGTGTCCCTCGTGTTCTCAGCCAGTTTTCCCTGGAGTCCTTTAACCCGTTGGGTTGAAAGGTTGCAGTGCTGTGCAGGAGCCCTGGTGGGGCTGGGCAGGGAGAGCTGAACCACCGGCTGCGTCTGCACACGGGTGGCACAAAGGCAGATACGGGCAGTATCGACCCAAGTACAGAGACTCGTCAGGTTTTGGAGGTCCTTTCTTGTTTAAGGGAGCCTGGCGGACTTTCAAAGGTTATAAAGCAGAAAAATACAGATCAAAGGTACAGTGATCTCCTTCCAACTTTACAAGAGCATAAAGTCCCTCTGTGAGAAATCAGATCACTTCTTGGTTCTCCAGAAGAGCACAGGGACAGCATCAGAAAGCAGAGCGGGCAGATCCTGCCCTGATATTCGGGGGCTCAGGCAGGGCAGTGGATGCTGTGGACACTTGCTGGGATTCGCTCACTGTCTGTTACAAACATACTCACAAGGACTCCTTGTTTTATTCTCTGAATCAGTATTTCTAACTCTGACAGAGTGATTTATGTCATGGTTCAGCACTGGCTTGTCCTCAGCAGAAAGATCAAAGAAAGAAATGGATGTAAGCTTTAGAGCAACCGTAAGTAGGTGTACAAAATGTTGTTTTTAGAAGATGAAATGAAGCTGGTTTAGTATAAGTTCAGTCTTGACTGGACTCTGTGATTTCTAATTAAATGGTGAATTTTACAGACATTTTGTTTCATAACATAAAAAACCTTTGCAAAAGATAAATTTTTATTGTAGAGGAGCTGAGAAATCATCATCTCTGTGTATTTCTCCACTCTGGGCTTTCTGCAAAACTCACAGAGAGAGGGTCATTGAAAAGCAGTCTCCTACTGCTTTAATGCTCTATTAAAAGTGGTATTTGTACTTTTTAGTTGCTGAAGAATAATTTTAGTTTGGGGGATTTGGAAATACTCAACAGTTTAGTGGATCTACGTGCCCCAGGTATCAGGTGATGCCATCCCGACTCATGGAGTGTGATTCTGCCGAGCAGTCGGGCGCCTGTTCCCACCCATCCAAGGACAAGTCCAAAGACAAGGAAGTGGAGCTTACTCAATATGGAAATCTCACTTCCTCTCTGCTGAGTGGGAGATGAATCGGGGAAAACTGATGTTACTAAGCAGTGTGTCAGCAGTTCCAAGGGAATTGTAGGAGTGGGGAGAAAACTTGGATGGAACTTGGGGGTCGCCTGTATTAGTAATAAAACACTGAAACTAAGGACCTTTTCAATTTTCCATCTCAGCCAACTGTATTTTCCTCAACTGCATCTTAAAACTATGCATATACTACTTTGAAAGAATTTTTGTGTAGTTTTGAAAACTTATTTAAATTTTTTTTATGTAACTGTCTAAATATTCCTCCCCCAAAAATTTCAGCAAAGAGATTCCTTGCTGCTAAACCATTCCCCACTTAAGTCACAAAAAGCAAGTGGGTAAGTGAATTATCACAGAGAAAGCAGCATATTCACATTGTGTTTTTCTCTTAAGTTCTTCACAATACAAAATGAATGTGCTGCCTCTGTTTGAAATACTTAGCTGTGGTTTACTGGGGGAATTTTGGTACTTTCATGTTGTACTTGCTTTTGATCAAAATTTCCCTACACTGCCTTGTTTAATGCTGGCCATCTGGATTAAAAGGCTCTCTTAAACACAGATTGTAACTATTTCTTTTGGAGTACACGGCCATAAAATCCTGGCAGGTTTCCAGCTTTCTTCATTAAAGCTTTCTTTATTATGGTTTGTCAGCCATTAAAAGATTGTTATGTACAAAGGGTGCTTGATTATAATTTGCTGAAGCTGGGAATCAGTTACAGCAGTAACCCAGTTCTGTAATTAAAAGAGAGCATGTTTATACCTGCCAGGGTCTTCTGACAGCTCCTGAGAGTTAGGAGAAAACCCAGGTGAAAGACAAGACTTTCTGCTAACAAGACACTCTAATCTGACAGTCTTTTGTGCTATGTTGTGGAGGTGTGACTGTGTTTGAACTAAAATTCCTGTTTGTGACAGGGATAAAAGACCAGTTTCATTTGTTGTAAGTCTTCTCACATCTTTTATTTTTGTTTGGGGTTTAGAAAAGAATGTACATTTCTGTTAGAAAAGGAGCAGTCGGGGATCCTTGAATCCTCTCCAAGTTTTGTTTCTGCTCTTGTGTGTTTTTTGTTAGGGAGCTTAATCTCTCTTCTACTGTTTTTTTCACCTGTGAAATTTTGAAAAATTGTGAGAAAATTGCTAGCTTTAAAATGATTTCAACAGTGATTTTCATAGGTGTTTGTGTCATTTACTTTTGTATTTTTGCAGTTGTGGAGTTGCAAGAAATGTAAGCTTGTCTTGGCTGCATAGTTGAACTGTTATGGGCAAGGGATAGCATGACATAGTTGACAGTGTAGTTGATTCTGATTCTTCGTAGTATGTTATTGATGGCCCGAAGTATATACATGATAACTTTAATAAACTTCAGAAAATATTTCAACATTGAAGTTATGTAGCAGCTTTGCAATGCTCTTTTCCCCTAACTTGTGTCTGCCCTATCTCCTAATACTCCATCTTTGAGATGCCTTTTAGAAAATCTTCACCTAAAAAAGGTCTCTGGGAACTGAACTTGTGGATATTTGGTGAGATGAAGCTGATTAATGAAATAATTTCACTTCAAATTTTACAAGCATCTGTTTGCCTGAAAACAGTTTTCTGCCACAGCTGAAAACTAGAGATTCAACAAATTCGGGTCTTGCAATTAACTATTAATCTGCAGGGAACTGTTCACATAAGTAGGTCAGAAATTTGCTTTTTAATCTCTCTCAAGTTGATCTCAAATTGGACCTCTCAAATTAAGGAAATACAATGTGTCGGATGGACCGAAGTAGATTTTATTGGAGGCCGTGGACTAAGAAAAGATAAAATAAAATCCTGGAAACTTGCAAAATTTATGATGAATACAGATGAATAAATCCAGTACCTCATAGTTCTGTCTTTACTCAGCAGTGAAAACCTGATGTTCTAGTGAAAAACAATTGAGATATGCAAGTATTTTGAGGTTAATTTAAATAACTTGGAAATTCGGAGTTACCTGAAGAATCCCTTCTCCTTTCAAAGAAATCTTTTCTTTTTTACAAGGGTCTTTTTTTAATACCTGTGATTCCAGAAAAAGTAGCAGACATTTTGTGTGATTCTGATCTTCTCGATGGCAAGCCCTTGTACTGCCCTTTCCAATAGTTTATTTCATATGTGTTTGGTCCAGTTTTCTTTTTGCATACGTAAAATAACAGTTTGGCAAGTGGTAAACAAATTATATACAGTGAAGAAAAAAGGCTTGTTTCGGGGGGTTTTTTTTGGAGTAAAAATACTTGTTTTTTTAAATAATCCTTTCATTGAAGTGAATAATTAAAGCTAATAAGTAAGATCTTAAAAGAGATTGCACAGTAATTGTGTAACTTTTAAGAAAGAAGAGTTCATGGTAATGAAGTATTTTCACTTCACTAGGTTTTTCTTGGAAACGTGCAGTGTCACGTGATGCTGCACCACGGTGTGTGAGAGTAGTTTGCTGGTATAAAATCCAAACATCACAAAGTGATTTCCAAAGAGCAGATGTTTATCAGCTCTGCCTTGTGGACCAGAGCAAAATAGTTCTTATTTCAAGTTTGTTGACTGGTTCTGCAGTGTAACTCCACAGCAGGCATTCATACAGGATAACTGGTGTATGGCCCAGGAAGGATTCGTGTTTGGAGAAAGAAAATCACTGATATGACTCCACAGTCAATAACGCATCAGAACGGGGAGAAAAACTCCCTGGAGCTATTCCTGGTTCAGGAAATACTGGGCATGGCTGGTTCACTATGGACCATGCAAGATTTCTTCAATGCTTCCCTAGAGAATTAGTGCACCTTTGGTGTTCAGACAAGCCTTCCTCCCCTCTGTCCCAGCCCTCTGCTCTTAGCAGTGTTTGTGAGAGTCATCAGGTGCAGAGAACGCAGGGAGATTCCTCTCATTAAGGCAGGAGTCAAAATACACAGTCTGCTAGGTTTTGATATTTTTGAACCTCTTAAGAATTTGACCCACATCTAAAAACTCATTATTTTCCTATTCTATTGAATGCAAACTGAATCAAATCATGGATGTCCCCAGAGTGTTTGTCTGCCACCCAGAGCTATGGGCTAATGTCCTGTTGACCAGCAGCTGATAAGTGGACACTGGTTAAAACATAACTGCATTGCTCCCCTCTGCTCGTTTTCATCAGGGCCTAAATCAATATTGCCTGTGCATGTCTGTGGATGGATTTGTGCATTGCGAGTAACTTTAATACACCCTGCCTCTGTTCTTACTCATTAATAGATGCATTGTGATATAATTGAAGGGCAATTTGAAGTGGAAAAGTAAACTGCAGCACTTCCACCCGTTTAAAATATTGTTTAGCTCATTCTTTGCTGGATGCAGTCTGTGCTTTGGTTCTGTGCTCTGGTTTTCTGTGGCACCACTATACTCTTGCAAAGCTTAAATCAACTGTATTTTTTTTCAATTATTTTAAGTAGAAGATGCAGTTATAGAGTTTTTATTCACATATCTGCCTGACTGTTTTACCAGAATAACTAAGACCCTTAAGTTGATTTAGATACCTAATCTTACCAGATAACTTGATAATTTCAGGGGGCAAAGAGAAAAGTTAGCAAACATAGTTTAAAAAAAAAAAAAAAAAAAGGAAAGAATGCAAAGCAAAACCCAGTCTTTATTTCCTCTGTGATAGTTCTTGTTCCAAAGCAGAAAACTAATGATATTGAAGCTGCATATTCTGAGCTGGGATTGCATTCTTTTGCCTTTTATTCCTATAGTCAAGAAAAAAAGAAGTTTCTTTTTCCAATAAGCTTATTTACCATCTATTTCAACATTGCTGTGTTTTCTGTGCCTGATTAGAAGTACATACGTACTTGATTTGACATGGGCAGTTACAGTCTGACAATAACATAACAAAAATTCATGGTGAATTAAATGATATTTTAGTCCATTTTAGTTCTGAAATTTGTATGTGAATCTATAATTTTTGCAAATAACAAGAATGTCTTCATATGAACATGCAGAATCTTGTTGCTAATCAAATATGTTAAGGTCACTCCTATGTGAATATTGTGAGGTTTTGGAGGGTCTTTGCACAAAGCCTTTTACTCATTCCTGAAAGACTTTTCTTTCAGAAGTTAGAATCAATTTAGTTACTGAGGGCTGTTGCTCCCTGCAGAATGCTCATTCAGCCTTTCCTGTTGTGGTGCATTGATAATAAAGTCAGGTTTTAAGGCATGGTCTTTTCATGGTTGTAACTCTAAAGCTAATTTGTTCCTGCAGTTCTTTCCATAGGACAAACAGGGTTTGCTTGTTCCTGTTACTTGTATTTAATTTAGGTATTTTTAGTAACATTTGAATTCTTAAATTAGAAAATAAAGGTACTTAGTGGCATTCCTCTTTAACATGATAAGGTACAGTTACAACATGCAGTTAATGTGCAGCCACTGTCCCATTTCAAGGGCTATGTTTTTAATCATTTAAAACAATGTACATATTTGCAGATCCCTTTACAAAATGCAACTCCGTTTGATCTGTTGAAGTGGGAAGGGAAATAGAGTAGAAGTGCTTGTATGATGCTTACAGTGCAATATGTATTTCTAAAGGATTCATTTGAGAAGTGAAGCCTCGGGGGTATTTCACAATAACAATCAGAATTTTCACACACAGTGGTCTTCTCTGAGGTCTTGAACTCCTTGAAGTTACTCAATGCCAGTCAGTATCTTTGGGTTATGAATTACTTTTTAATTAACATAATTGGATTTTGACAGAAACTAACGTATTGACTTCTCGAGAGCTCTTGCTTGTGCAGCCGACTTTTCCCAGGTATCCTCCATAACCTCTCATGGGAAAATAAGAGACATTCAAATTTAATAAATATGCAGATATTGCAAAATTTGATTCCTGGTTATGTTGTCCTACTCTTGGTACTTCATCTCTTTTATCATGTTTCAAGTGTAATTGGTTTCACAGCATTCTCACATTCCCCTCTTCACAGACAGAGTAAGAAGTAAATGAAAAAAATGGTATCTTCAGCAAAAGAAACCCCAATATTGTCACTTGTCCTTTAGGCCACTGACGAATTCTTTTTTCTTGTGTTGACTCTGTCAGCATTTTGCGAATTAAGAGAGAAAAAAAGTAACTTTAGCAGTGGGGAGGTAGGTAACAAATTAACTTTGTATTTATTCTTTGTTGTGTTTTGTTGCTAAGGAAGGGATTTGAAAAATCAAAATATAAAAGCTGTATTGGAAGTGGCTGAAATATATTTTTCTTCAGTCAACAGTCAAATGGCATTCCAATATATTAAAACACTCATCTTCAGGTATTTTGAGCTGTGGGATCAAAAGAGCAACTTTGGAGCGTGGCTTTTGCGTGCGCTGAGCTCTGTGGCTGCACGGTGCTGCGCCCGACATCTCTGCTGCTCTCCTCTCAAGGGAAGTTTTGTTGGTAATACTTCAGCCAAACTCATAGGGCATCATGTCTGTCAAGCCTTGGGTCATGATTTAAAGAGTGCATTTTGAGTCTTTAGAAACATTAGGCAAATAAACTAAACGTGGAAGAAGCAGGTTCTCTCGCCCTTTGAGTGACTGGTGATACAAGGGACTCAGCATTTTCGGAGTGCTGACGTTATTATTCATCAAATACTTGAATAAGAGCAGAGGAGAAGGGGTTTGGCTTGGCATCACAGGTGTCTTCCAGCTCTTCAACAAAACAGTAGCCCATGCTTGTCATTGTTTCCATGGCTGCATGAGAGTCATAAGAAAGCAATTTAAAAAAAAAACAAAAAAACAACCTTCTAAGGACGTACAACTGGAAAACAAACTTAGTGCAAGACTTGCAATTAAATCATGCAAAAGTTTTTGCAGATGCATCTGGCTAATGTTCCCTGAGAACCATAGTGTGAGATTAGTTGAGCCAGTGTAAGCAAATGCTTCCCTCCTTCCTTGTCCTCCCGTTGTTTCTCCACAGCAATTCCACATTGCCAGGATGTGGTCGGGGCTTACACTGCTTTTGTTTGGCTTTTTGAACGATTGACCAACTACTGTGAATCAGAACTATAGCTGTGGCACCTGTGGGCCCTTGGAAATGTGGTATACAGATGGAATGCTTTATTGGAGAGCTTGTTTTTATTTTGTATCCCTGGCTCTGTATTATATAATATGCTGACTAAAATCTAGTATATTGGAATATATTTGCACATGGAAACTCAAGGTTCTGTTGTATGTGGTGATTTGAAAATTTAAGAGGTAAAACCTTCTTTGAAAAAGCTCAGTAAGTGCCGGGTTTTGGAAGTGTTTATGCTGTCATGCTGTATTTGTTTTAGTTATCTTAAATTAAAAAATATATAGCAATCAGGGAGTTGTTCTTTATTGTATGCAGGCTGTCTTTTTGCAGGGGGGGCATTTCATAAATTGTGTTGGA
>VWZG01013274.1:0-53215 GCA_013396735.1 Grallaria varia | reverse complement strand
GGATATTTTAAAATTTAAACAAAAAAAAAAAAAAAAATCAAATGTCATTTGACTGTAAAAATATTCTTTTTCCTGCCAGAAGAAAAGTAATCTTAAATTGTCAGCCTGTCTTTGCTTGTTTGGACTTGTTAATCTTAACTAAATAAAACAACCTCGCAACTGTTTGTTAGNCCTTCTTTGAAAAAGCTCAGTAAGTGCCGGGTTTTGGAAGTGTTTATGCTGTCATGCTGTATTTGTTTTAGTTATCTTAAATTAAAAAATATATAGCAATCAGGGAGTTGTTCTTTATTGTATGCAGGCTGTCTTTTTGCAGGGGGGGCATTTCATAAATTGTGTTGGATATTTTAATATTTAAAGCAAAAAAAAAAAAAAAATCAAATGTCATTTGACTGTAAAAATATTCTTTTTCCTGCCAGAAGAAAAGTAATCTTAAATTGTCAGCCTGTCTTTGCTTGTTTGGACTTGTTAATCTTAACTAAATAAAACAACCTCGCAACTGTTTGTTAGTAAGATTATACCTGTCCATTGTTTCATTTACTATAGTGTTTGTTATGGTACTGTTCAGAGGGAAGTCACGTCTTTCAGTAGGTATTGAAACCAGGTTTCTGAGTAAGATCAAGGTTAAACGTAAAGAAAATGGGCACTTTGCAAACCAGCTCTGATTATAAACAATGCAGGCTTCATTTGTGTGAGGCTGAACAAAAATCATTCTGCTGTTGTTGAAGAAAAAACCTTTGGCCATAAGCCTTTTTTATTTTAAAAAACAAAACTCTTGTCTTCTGCTCACAAGAACGTGATGAGTGTCAAGATTTTGCCTTTAAATTGCTGATGCCAGCGGAGGGGTCTTCATTCTGAGGGCACTTTTCATAGGATCCTGAGGAACAGGTTTGGATTTAAAAGTATTTCATTCCACGTTTTCACACTTGTATCTAATTAAAATTTTTAAAAAACCTAATCTCCCAAACCCAGTAGGGGCACTGCCCTTGGAACGTTTCTGTCTGTCTGAGCAGGCAATGCTGTCAAAGGCAGGAAGGCAAAAGGGTGAAAGGGAAGTGGTGACGTTGTCCCAGGCTGAGGAGAAGGCTTCAAATGGGAAGGGTTTCCTGGACAGTTGTGTGCAAATTGTATTTGTGACATGAGTAAAGGAGAGCTCAGGAGAGGGTCTCGTACTCCAGCAGATTCCAACACAGTGTTCTGGAGACCTGGAGCTGTTTGGGGTTGGCAGGGGCAGTGCCAGTTTTAGCTGTTCTGGTCCTTCAAGGCAGTTTGCAGAGAAAATGGAGCTGTGTCATTCCTGGAGGTGCCTTGTGACAGGACAGTCACGAGAAATTCTGATGTGATGCGAGGAAAAAGGTTGTGTGCTTTTTTTCTTTTTCAAGATGTTGGTTAAATACTAGAGTGGGGACAGAAAGAACATACGGGATCTTCTTTCTTGGAGATACTCAGAATTTAACTGGCAAAGGCTTGAGCCTGGTTTCCTTGGCCCTGCTTGGTGTGTGGGTTGCAGTAAATGACCTCCAGGTGTCCCTGACTTACTTTTTTCTCTAATTCTAAGTAAAACTGTAATAATTCTTGAAAAAGAACACGCATCATGCACAGATCGGTCATTGTGCTCAGTTCTTGTATTTTGCTAAGGCTGCACTTCTGAAAGCTTTTTTCACTTACATCTGAACTACACTGAAGTCTCATATTGAGCTCAAGTGTTTAGTCATGCTTTTACTTAGCAGAAATAAGAGTTGCCCCTGATTGTATTGTTAAATTAATTTTTAGTATCGTTTTCCTAAAAATAATTTGAAAACTTTTTAATTCATAGATTTTAATAGAATTGATGAATGGAAGGGTAAATTGTTTTTCTGCAGTAGGAACAAGCTCATTTTGCAGATGACTGAACATTCAGAAAGATTCTAATTTGGCTGGTTTTAAATGCAGGGCATGATACTAAGACGACAAGTATTATTGTCCACGTCAACTATTCGTGAGTCCTACTTCTGAAATTTGGGCTATGTTGACACATGCAAAAAACCCCCAAAAAACAAAAACACAAAGAAGTGCTATTTTTTGCTAAACTTCAGCTTTATAATTATTAGATCTATCTCTGGTCTAACACACCTTCTGTCTTGCCCTGTAGCAAAGCTGCTGTTTCTGTTTTGTCAGGACAAGCAGTTTTGGAAAATGATTGCTGTTTTAAATTAAATAAATTAAAAAAAAAAAAAAAAGCCCTGGTGGACAATGTTGCTCCTTTCTCTGGCTTCCTTTTTGGAGAAGTAATTTGTGCTCATAGTAGTCGTGGTTTCTGCTGCCAGAAGAGACAAGGAATTTGGATGATTTAGGAACATTTTTTGAATTTCCCTTTTGGAGTCTCACAACACTAATAATTGAAAATTGGTTCTAGCTATGCCTACTGGAAATAGGTTATAAACTAGATTACTTTGTCTAGATTAACTGGGAATGGAGCTTTTAAAAATACAGCTGGGTGTAAATGGTGTGTGACTTATTTAAGCTGTCCTTTAATTCATACACGAAACAGTTAAAATATGGATAGTGTGTCCTAAGCTGTAAGTTTTTTGTGTCTTGGTAGGAAATGGCTTTCAGGTTACTTGGAAGACTTGCACTCAATACTCAGTCTCTAAATCCACTACATGTGCATATACTCATTTATGTACTGTGACTTTTTCGTAATCAAGTAAAATGGTGAGAGATTCATCATTTTCTAAATGAATTTTCAGCATGTGTTGCAGTGTAGTGTCTACTGGTGAAATCTGTAAATCTTAAAAACAGTGTCAAAATCGGTTATTCATGTTTTCTGTGGGCTTGCATAAGCTGGGAATAGATACACTGGTTTGGAGAAACAAATATAATTGACTTCAGCTACTTTTAGCTATTTGCCTCAGGCTATTAAATTGGCTTTTCCATTTTCTGATTAGTTGCCCTGACAAGAAGTCCCTCTTGTTTCCTGCTCAGTTCTTGCCCGACTGTGTGGATTAACTGTGTGACTTCCCGTTAAAATGAGGTGGTGTGTGTTCCTTCCCAGTCATAAGACATATCGCCCTATCCCAGAAAGCACCACCCACTGTTGTTTCCGGGACTCTGCAGGTCTTATGTACATTAGGTAATGTAATTGTGATACAGTAATTAAACCCAGAAGTTCTTTTGCTCCCCACAAAAAAACCCCATGTATTATGCTCTTTTTTTAATATATATGCAAATTTTAAGACCATTTAAAGTATTCGTGCACTTAGCATTTTTAAAAGTAGATCCAAAAATGTATTTCAGAATTGTATTGGGCTTTTAGCATGTCTGTATCATTGATCTCTCATTATAGAACATTTGGTGTTTCTTGCCATGTTTCTGACTGTTAACATGAAGTGTTCTTAGGTGGGATAAACACGGTTGTTATTTTAACTTAACAATTCCATACGAACAAATCCATCCCTGCAGCATTTTAATTTTATTAACTGATTTCTTATAACCATCAATTTAGAGATGGTAACTTTTAGTTTGTTTTTTTTTTTCAAGGCAGTTTACCCTTCTGACAACTTGTTTTAAATTTTGCGTTTAGGGAAAGAAATTGGTTTTGGTTAGTTCTCAAATAATTTTCATAATGGAAAGGAGATTTTAAGATGGATGAAATATTAAAAATGAAGAATGTGTGCTGGGTTTTGTACCCATAATGGAGACAGCAGCATGTGGAAATGGGTATTTATAGAATACTTTGAGCTTTCAAAAAGCTGTAGAAATTGAAATTCTGGAGAATTTTTGCATGTCAATTACTGCAGCAAGAAATAAGATTGCAGGGAATGCTGGACGTGTATCAGTCTTTTAAAAACATGTTCATGCAAGAGTTCTAAGAACTATGGAGTGGTTATGCTGAGGATCTGCTTTCAGCTGATGTCTTCACCTGTGCACTCTGCAAATGTGTCAAATTGTGCAGATATGACAAGTGGTTGCTGGCTTTTAGCTTTCCCCTGGAAGCTCTCAGCTATCCTTACTCCTCAGCTTCTCACTCTATCTGTGATTTTAAAAAAAACCTTTGAAAATAGCAAATTGTGATCGCATGTTGTGTAGTGAAAATATAAGAACATGGTGATAACAAGCCACAGTGAAAAGAAAGTTTTATTTTCCACTCTAATTACTAGTTAGTAGTTTTAGAAAGTAGTGGTAAGAATACCTGCAGCATTTCTTTTGACTCCTTGTTTTTCATTGAAGCAATAAAATTAATTTTTGAAAAATAAATATTACAGCTTATCTTGAAAAGGATTCTTTCTCAAAGGGAAAACCATGGTAAGTTCATGAACTTCTTCCAACAGTAGCATTAAGATCTTGATGTGCCAGATCTATCAAAGAGATTATTCCATTGGTGAAGATGAGAAAGAAACTCGGAATAGTATTTCGGTCCAGCTAAGTCTTTACAAGCTTCTGATTCATACGCTTGCAGTAACAAGAATATTGTATAATGAAATCTGCAGAATGCGTTGCAGTGCTGTGGTACCTCTGCCAAGGAGCATTATTATGCATTTCAGCTGAAAAGACGTGCCAAATACAAGGATGAGTCTGAAAGTAAATATTTTGATTGGCCATATCTCTAAAATGTGTTTCAATTGATTTTATTAAGACTGGCATTCTTCCAGAACTGCTGAACAAACGCTTTGGGATCTGATCCTTCATCATTTAGATAAATGCCAAAATTCTAGTTGACTTCAAAGAGAGCAAAATTAAGATCTTGGTCCCCCAAAGACGCATTCTGATTTTATCTCATAAGCAGGAGGGTCATGTGTGATAGTTTAACAGGGAGAAATAAGTCTCTGAAGGGAGGTGGTCGTCGGGTGAGTGAGTCTTCATTCAAATCCCCACTGAAGTCATGTGTTACTTTGTGCTGGGAGGCAGCGTAGTATTAAAGATGTTGTCTCTCATTAGACATATAGTTAAGCAGTCAGGTACTAGCAGCTTGTACTTACCAAGCAAACTCCTTCACTGGTCTAATTGTCCAAATTATTGGTTGCTTCTAGCTTTTTAAATCTGTGATTCTCCCCTTGGGTTGGTGATTTAGAACAGTTAACTTGTGGTCATGCAGCACTGTCAGTCTAACGAATGAGCACAGCAAGGTTTGTAGCGAAGGAAATTCTTGTATTAGATGCACTGACATAGCTGAAAAATCAAAATAACCTCTTGATACAGAATATGTATGTGCCATGAAGAAACTGCAAAGTTAAGTTGGCTGAAGGTGAGACTGAATAGCAATGTTCCTCCTAGGCTCCGTCATTGTCATCCAGTCATTCCCATTTCCCCTTTTTTCCTCATTAAGAACTTTTATTAGATTCTGTTTAGGTTTTGTTTCTCAAAGGTAGGTCACCTTCCTAAGTCATTTCACAGTGCAGATTCCTCCCCAGCTGTGTTGGCCATCTCCCCACGCAGGAGGAGCTGCAGAGTGGGCAGGCAGGAGCAGGCAGAAAGCGTGTTGGGCTGGTTCCTCTGCCAGAGCTGCGCTCAGATTTATCACGTGGCTGACAGAGAACTAAGTGGTCAGGCTTAAATGAGGAGTGTGACTCAGAGGTGGATTGATTTGATGGAAAGAGATGGATGATTTTTATGGAAACTGTCTTCTTGTTGGTAACTGGATGCGTATCATATTCGAGGCAGCTTTGGCTGCTTTTGATTTGTCTTGAGACTATTTGCCGTAATACATGTTCTGGAAACTTCTAGGTATAAAAACCATGCTGAAATATAGCTCTTTGTAAACTTCCTCCTTTCAAATTTTCTGCATCTCCTGTCCCTTCCTGTATTTCACATTCTCTTCTGAATCAATGATGGCATCTCTACCCTTTTATAATTTTCTAATTTAGACTTAATTTTATTGCATTATACCAAGCCAGGTACCAGGTTTTTTTAGTTGCACTGATTCACAAGATCATTATTTTTGCTTCTGCGTGTTACTGTTCACAGCTTAGTTAACATGTGGCTTCTCTAAGAAATTATCCATATAAGAGTCATGACTTGAAGAGAAAATCATAGATAATTAACACTTTATTGATTGATAATCTGCTTAAAATATTTGTAGAGATGTGTCAATAATTAACCAGACCATCCTGTTTGCATGAAGTTGGGCAGCCAGAAGGAGAGGTGCCAGCAGCAGGGAGGTGTTTTAAGGTGCCCCGGTAGCATCCATGGGCCTTTGGTACAGTCTGAACTCAAGAAGAGATTTGTGATTAGCTTGAGCACTACGTAATGTAGTTATTTAATATCAGTGAGCACTGCAGGAAAATTGTTACATGTAATGCCAATTTTAATGCTTTTCCTTTCTGCTGACAGTTCCTGTGTAGCTGTTTGATTGCTCCATGTAGTGCAGGAGAGGGGAACAGGACAGTGTCCTTTGAAGCCAGTCCAGTATTTGCAGGAACATGGAACACAAAGCTGAGCCTGAGTTTAACATTCCGAGGTTCTCATGAGAGCTGTGCTCAAAGTTGGCTGCTGGGGCTCAGCTAACAGATTGTGACACCTTACTGTGGTGAGTGACAGTCAGGATATAAGAATATAGTCAGGATATGAGATTATTGGGAAGTTGTTTGGTTTGTTGTGTTCTTTCGTTTTATTTTGGGTTTGGTCTTGGAGCATTTTTTTGGTTGGATTTTTTTTTTTTTCCCAGGTACCTCAATATGGTTAATGGAAAACAATTTGTTTAACAGACCTTAGCTCCGCTAATTACCTCTTTCTGTTTTACTATTATTTAGGAGAAGACCTGACTTTACTAATGATATTTAAGTCTCCCACAATCAGCCTGTTCTTGCATTTCAAAGTCAGCGTATACAGGTATTTGTGGGGAAAATGTGTGTCGTGTCAGAATACCCAGCTCTCAGGGCTTTTCCTTTTTGATGGTGTGCTGCTTTCTAGTGAAACAAAGAAGCAACAAAAAAAAAAGGTCTTTGAGCCAGAGGTGGGAATTTGATTCAGCTGTGAGGACAGCTGGTGTGCCTTGGGGCAAAATATGGGAAGAAAGAGATGGTCATAAAAGGAGAAGCACTAGGGAATAAAATAATAGAAATTGCCAAACAAAATAAATAAAATCTGCGAAAGTTTACTGTGCATAAACAAAAATCCAATTTAAGAGTATTGCATGCTGTGCTGTATCTTAAAGGGCTCATCCAGGTAACTTACTGGGTTTGCATTCACAGTCTTGTTTCGGGCTTTGTACCGTGATGGAAAACTGTTGCCGTATTCCATAAGGGTGTGCACATCATGTACATATACAGTACATAATTTCAAATTGAATCTTGCTTGGATTTTTCTTCAGGGTATTGTGACTGTATTTGTTTTAGAGTGTTTTCTGATCATAAGAAATTAATGACAACATGAAGCAAAACATTTAAAAATTCAAATTGGCATTTCAGTGCTGTGAATTTTCTTTGAATTTTGCAAATTCCTCGAACACATTCTGTACAGGTCTTATAATGTCTCCAATTATAAATATTTCTTCTTAGGTAGGGGAATAATTCCTCAAAATGAAATCAGTTACTTTTTTGACTTTCTGTTCTGGCACTTGGTGAACTTACGTGCATTCAACCCAGGCCATTGTGTGATTCTCTGGTCTTGGTCATGATTCTAATTATTATATTTGAAAAGTATTATTTGGCTGTAATTTGGAATTGTTGTATATATCTCTTCCAGCTCAGAATATTCTGTGGTTCTCTGATTCTTGGGAACGGTGATAAGCCACTACAGTCTCTTGGGGTTGTATGTCTGTCTGTCCCTAATTCTGATTTATATGCTGTCAAAAAGATATTCTCCTGCTGAATCTGAACTTCCGTTCACTCCTTGAGGGGCGAGGGGAATCTCCTTACCTTGTATGTGCAGGTCAGCATAAAGCATTGCATTTTGGCTCTCTCTCAAATTATCTTAGTTTATTTTTTCATTGGTTGTTTCTTTTCACTGTTGCTGAAAAAGGCAAATGCTAATTAAAAGCACTGAACGTATATCAAAGGTGTAGAATTGTTTCCAGAGACATTTCTTCATTTTTGTGTTGTAAGAATAATTATAATGAATTTGATTTGTAATTGCTGCCAGAGCAACAGTTCTAGTCTAGTCAACATAGAGAAAGTAAGAAACACGGTGGGATAAGTCTGGGCTTCAGCCGGAGAGAAAACCTCTGTTCTTACTTGCCCAGTATTAAGTGCAGAGTTCTCTCCTGCCCCCCATTTTTCTTCTTCCCCACACTCCTGTAGCCACAAGCACTTTGTCATGTTGACACGGGCAATCAAACTGTCTTGCCTTGAGTATGAAAGAACTACTTTTATCATTTTTAAAATGCAGCCTAGGGCCAAAACAGAGAAAGCAATTTTGAAGGCCTAGGTTCAGGAGGAGGCTGGAATTCCCATCGTACAGCCCTTGGGAATATGGCTGCAGTAACCCACTCTGAAGCGGCTTCTTAACGCAGTGACAATGGGTGGTCTGCCTGGTCAGCTGAGCCCCACACGGGTGGGTTGTGACGAGCTCATGGCCAATACCTCAATAGCAGAAAGGGTTTGTTAGGGTCTGGTTTGTTAGAGCTCTCAGGAGACACTTCTGATTGTTTAATCTGGTTCCTAAACTTCAAAAATCGTAATAGTCCCTATTTCTTAAATATGCTGGTCCAGATCAGTGTTTTGACATTTCAGAGGAAAACCTAATTCTTCAACAAATGTACCATCAATACTGAAGTCTGTGTTACTTCACATCAGAGATATCTGGCACTGATTCCTTTTCACATCAGGGTTTTTGCTTTTATTTACTTTCGTGTGGCACTGTCCCTACTGTTCTTGTCTACAGTGTTTTACCTGTGTTTTGCATTAAAGACTTTTTTATTCTAGCCCCTTTGTCCTTTATGTTGTCAGTCACCATAAGCTTTTTGATGTCTTGATCCATGCATCTTGTGACCAAACTCTAGGTTGTCTTAAAAATTATTTTACTTTATATCAATCTTCTTTTGAACTCTCCTCAACACTGCTGTCAGCTTTCTGACACCTTTCTTTTATTGCAGGATATTTTCACTCTCGAGTGATATTAGAACCCCAGTCAATACCTTTTTTGTCTCAGTTTCTATGAAACGCTTCTAATAAATCTCCTTTAACTCATTTTTCATAGAGCTGTCACCAATAATAAGACAACCTAGATATGTTTATCCTTCACTCTCATTGCTGCATGATTTCAGATGCTTCTGATTTCCTTTTTTATGGATTGTAAATCGGGCTGACACCGCCATTTTCTCCAAGGAAGAAATATTCCCTTTATTAATGCAATCATGGCATACTGTGTAAGTCCAGGAACATAACTGTGTCACCCCTGTTACATTGTCCTGCTTGTCTAATGTGCTTTGAGTCCAGTTACAAGCACGACGAAATGGAATAGTTAGACCATTCCCCATTGTCTTTTAATAACCCTTGACTCATTGCATAATTTTCCATAAGTTCTTATGGTACTTCTAATCTTTGAATGAACTTTTATAATTGTAATAACTTGGAACTTACTCTGCCTTTTGAATTATTTGTTGGGTTTTGACTTCTTTCTTCTCATTAGCTGCAATGCCATAATTTTTAAAAAAAATCCTCAACTGAAATAATGTGATGTGCCTGCCCAACTTTGTACATGATTTCCATATGAATTTTGTTTTTCCTTGGTGTGGGAAAAGTTCTAGTCTAGAGATAAATTCCTTTTTGATTGGCTGCTCTAAATAAAGCAAACAGCAATTGTCTCTAAACTAATGTCACTGATGTTATCACTGCCCCAAATTGGAACTTGGAGGCATTGACGGAGATATATAATTTCTTTTGTGGAACCTGATCTTTTAGGGTTTTTTTTTTTCTTGTGAAAGACAAATACTACTCAGTTATTTAATAAAATAGGAAGCCTAGACAGTTCTTTTTTCTGAAGAGTTGAAGTTTAAGCTTAAAGTATTTACTAGGCATAGTTATATATTAGTTAAGAATTTGGTAAACTACATATAAATAATGTGTGTCTATGTCACCTGCAAGGCTGAATATTCTCCAGAATACAAAATTAAGCTGAAGGGAAAAGTGTGTATTTCCATATAACAAATCCAACAGAATCAATACAACTTTGGCTGTACTGTACCCTCAGTGAGTCAGAGAGGACCAAACACAGGAAGATTTATGTGCTAGTTTGTATATGGTTTTGTTTAATATTTTGCTGGTTGTCTGAACATTAACCCAGTCTTGTGGGGCAAGATTGACTCATATTGCATAGGTCATGAAGCTGCCCTTTACAGAGCTGGCCCTTCACTGATCATTTCATAATCAGAGTACAGATTCTTCTTAAACTGCTTCATCCAATGAAGTGATAGAGGTAAAAGAGAGGGTACGTGTTGGAAATGGAGGTACCACTGCCAAAGGAGCAAAACAGTGTTTGGCTCTTTGTAGAGCACAAACCCACACTTACTCCTTGCACAGTTACTTACGTGAGATCCACCTCCCTGCTGGTTTAGTATATTTTTGCATCATGTAGCATATTATGAATATTGTGAATAGCTTTTGGCTGTTTTGGAAGACAGATTAAAAATCTTGCTAAAATAACTTAGAAAGAATCTGGTGTTATCCATCCCATCCTTGTATAAGCGAAGAAAGCAATTTGAATTCATCTCCCACTTTGAACTGTTCCCTTTGCCATTCCCAGGGTGGTTTAGATCTGTCATTTCTCTCCTCAGTGGGGACTTGCAGCTCTGAATGTGCTTGTTTTGGAATTTCACTGAGGCATAGATAGACTCTTACAAAACCCCTCCAGACATCAGTGTGTGTTGGCACTGCATGTCTTGGAGGATGCTGAGATTGGTTTTTTCATTGCTCATTTGTGAGCTTCTATTGAAGATTCCTTGTGTGCCAGCCAGGTGTGTGGCCAACCTGGGGAATGGTGTCCGTGGGGGGGGGGTTCTGGCTGGAGGAAAGGGATGTAAAAACAGCCTTCAAGAACTGATTGACCTGTGTGGAAACAGCCTGTGCAGATGTGTTGTAATATCCTTCCCCCCTCAGCAGACATGACTAAACAGACTTTGTCTGCTCCGAACAATTAAGATGTTTGCCAGGGTGTGCAGGGCCCCATGCAAGTTCCAGCTTGTTCCCAACTGGTAGAGGACTTTTTCAGTTTGTGCAGAAGTACTTTAGCTGTTTGTGTTCTCTGCATTTTGGGATTTACTCAAGACTTTTAACTTTTCAAGGAGCACTTTAGTCTTTGACGCTTCCAGTCTTTGGATTTTTATAGTTTTTTCATTCCCTGGAAGCTGTGCTTCACGTAGCCCAAGAAGCAGACCTTGCTTTATATGAAAATGAGTTAAGGCTACCCAGCGATGTTTATTCATGACCACAACAGTTCTCCTGTCATCATGACTCACTGAAAGACTCTGAGAATCTCTCCTCAGATTTTTGCTTTAATGTGGAGACAATCTTGAGTGTGAGTTTAGAGCTCTTGAGTGATATCCCCAGGATGCAGATGGAAGTGAGGACTGATGCTGTGCAGCTGATGTCAGGACAGCTTTTTGCCATTGAATTAAATAAGGGAGGGAACAGGGAAGTCACTAATAAAAGCTGGGCGAGAAATAAGATTAGGTTCACAATGCTGAATAGTGTGATCAGCTCTGGCCCTTAGCCCAGGGATAAGTTATTGTAGGTGGGTGAAGGGACTCCACCACCACTGAAGGTGTGGTTTCCAGTGGGACAAGTCTGTGCTGTCCTGAAAGCAGTTGGAAAGTCATTTGTCTGCTGAGGTAGTCTGAATAATTGGATGCATGTAGTTTCTTTGACACGGGCTTCATGCTCTCATGTCTCTCATGTCTCTTTGGTAATTGGAGAAATTATCTGAAGCAAGTCAATTTGAAGTATTGAATGCCCTTCAAAGAAACCATCAGAGAAAATGAAGCTTACAGGTCCAAACCTGAGATACAATTGTTAATGGATTGGATGGGGGTTTGGCCCCTCGGTATTGCTCTTTAATGTTGTGGAACTTTTTTTGCTATTGAAATTATAATTGAGTTGTACAAAAACAAAGGAATACAAAAGTTTGCATGAGCAACTACATCCTTGCCTCACTGTTGTCAGTCAGAGTTACAGTATTTTGGAGTCAGAGTAGTGGGAAATGAGTACATCAGGCCAAGACAGCTAATCATTTAGTCCTTCAGAAACCTTTTGAGCTAGAAAACAGTTCCATGACTTTTAAAATAATAATGATAAAGCATATTTTTGTATTAAGTGTAGATTATTTGTTCTGTATTAAAATAATCAGGCAGTATTTGGTTAAAACTTTGCTACCTAGGTTTTTCAATGGCAATGGAGCTTCACCAACTGAGCAGCACATGAAAAAGAAATGCCATCCCCTCTCTCCTACAGCACTCTCCCCTCTGTCACCAACAAAGAAGTCTTTAAAATAAATGTCAGTTACATTGCTAAACCCATTAGAGGATTTAATTTTTCATATAAGTCATCTGAGTAATGTCACAATGTTGATACAACCGAATTTATAACACTTAACTCCCAGTTATTCAGTACAGGACGTGGAGACTGGAAGGGAGCTCGGGGGCATCACATCCAGTTTCCTCCTCAGCGCAGGGCTCAGCCTGGGGGCAGTTTGTCCCAGTGCCCACCACTGTCTCTTGAGAGTGTTTCCTGATGTCCAGACAGACTTTCTCTTGTTGCAGCTTGTGCCCATTGCCTTTTTCTTCTTCTGTACGTGCTACTCTGATGGCAGGAGTGTTGGAAGGAGATGATCTGCAAGGCCCCTTCCAACTCGGACCACTCTGTGATTCCACACTTGATTATTTGCTGGGACAGAGGGATTGAAATATTTTACTAGAAGTTACAGAAGTATCTAACACAGTGAGCTTTATAGACTGTTTACACGCTGAATTTCTTAGTAAAGCTTTCTGTTCGATGCTAAAAGCTAGTTTAAATCAAAGTTCAGCCAAACAAATTTTGAAAATCCGTCTTCCTGAAGGTAATTCTGTACTTTGCTGTTAGATAACAGTAACTGAAGAGACTTGCTGGACAATGTTTTGTCTTGGAGATTGAAGGCATTGCTTTTTAAAGGGAATTTTTCATTTAGGTGAAACATACGTGACTAGGACGATTCTTCCTGTTTGCCTTACCTAAAGAGTATGCTGATAGAGCACTAATTTTTAAAAATCATAATATTTAACAAGCTCCTTCTTTGTATTATAACTGCGTCTGGAATTACCTCCATTATCTGGAATACTTTATAAAGGTTGCCTGTGCCAGGTTTTGTTGACTGCATAGTCTTAGCAGTGGAAGAAACTGCTCATGACTTCAAAGATGAAGGAAAACTTTGCTTAATCTTTACAATAAATTAGGCCATGGATCATTGTATTAAATGTTGCGCAGAGAGGCAGAGAAGAAAATAGTTCCTGCTTTCAATATCCTGTTTCAATTCCTTGCCCCCCAAATGAATTGGTCTCTTTGGTAGTTTGAAGCTGTACTCAAAAATTTGACTTCAACAACAGCCCATCATTTGTTTCTTTGATTTCTGAATGTGATTAATTTACCTTTCAGGACTATCAAAGAATAATTTATCAACTTGTTGTCATACAGTTTTGGTTGAAAATTGGTCCCCTGTGGATAGGTCAGTGTGGTGGAAAGCCCCACAGCAGCTGATAAAACAGATGAGTGGACAGTAGAAAGTTTGTTTAATGCCAGAAGGACGTGAGGTCTGTAACTGCAGGTGGGAAAGATTTCAAAGGCAAAATGAGTGGTTCTGAGCTAACATTTTCCTGCTGTGGAGAAATTAAGCCTCATTTATGTCCTTTTCTCAAATGTTGTTATTTTTTAAGTCTCTGCAGCCAGAGCCTTGGTATGGTATGTCTCTAATTCAGATTTAACTCATTAGAAAATATTTTCTGTTACCCATAATAAAAAATTGGGGAAAAACATCCATCTCTGATGTACAGGAAATCAAAATCTCAGTTCTTAATTACCATGCAAATTTTTTAAACAGTTGTGAGAACAAAGAACTCCATCCATAGAATAGGGATTAATTTGTTTATCACACTAGAAGAGTAATATTTGAGTTACATAAGAGCTCTTAAGTAAATTTTGTCCTAAAGTAGTAGCACTTAAATTTAGTGCCACAAAGAAGTAAAGTGTATTTTCATAGTGCAGGAGATCTGTTTCTTGTTTTGAGGTGAATTTTACAGCTAATTCATTTAACAGCCTTGATTTGTATTCCCATTTTGAAAAGATACCAACTATATTGGCTGCCTGCAATGGAGCTTTTAAAAGTAGCTTCTCCCTCTGTTGCTCACAGTTTGATTAATGTCTTCTTTCTGCAGTGCCGTGGATCCCATAAACTTGGTGTAATTGCAATCATATAACAGGCAAAAAGATCAAAGGAATCCCATATGGGGGGAAAAGAGGATTCTGAGCCAAAACAAGCTGTTTGGCTTGTAAGCAATTGGAAGCCTTTCCAGCAGCACGTCTGCCATGTCCTCAGCATTACAGAGCTCCGTGGTGTGCCTTGGGTTCCTGGGACACCGTGGAAGTGCCGGAGCAGGGCTGTGCTAAGCCTGACTAGGCTAAATAGACTTGAAATAACAGGCTTGGGTTTGTGCTAGAAAGACTAGATTGTGGGGGGAGGTGTGTATTTCTCTTCTTTTTCAAAGCACTGGGTTACAAATTATGAAGTGCCACACAGTGGATTTGATTTGGAATTGAAGACTTTGGTACATTCAAAGAAACGGCTTGGTGGTCGTGCCGTCTTCAGACAGCTTTGTGCCACCAGGCGCAAAGAGGTTTGCCCACCATGAGAACTTGATAACCATTGCTTTCTTGCCGGGAATGGAAAACCATCAGCAGAGCACGTGGGCTTCCACGTTGTTCCAGCAGGTCCGGCAGGACCCATAAAGGAAGGGAAAATGAGGGATTTAAACAAGGAGATTTGATAGTTAGGGCACAACTATTTGCAAACCAGCTGATAGTCCAACAGAGTTTGAAATTCTGTGATAAAAAATCCAAAGCGATTTTGAAAATGCAGGACCTCCCAAGCCCAAAATGTCTGCGCGCTATCATCACAATTCTTGTTTGTCCAGTTTTTTGTGTATTCATGGAAGCCTTACAGAAGTAAACCTGACACTTAGACAAGTTTTCAGCTGAATCTAGTTCGGTCGTATATTTTAGAACTCTTTCCTGCGTCACTGCATAGGTTTTTGAGTGAATCTGAGGCTGCCTCTGTTATTTAGAAAATCGTTAATGTATGGGCGTAGCAGATGTGCTTGTAGGGGTCTGTTACTGCTGATGCACCTTCTGCTTTTTCGCGTTAGTTTTCTGTCTGTTTGAAACAAAACTAAACCATAAACCTGATCTGCCTGTTGTATTTCTAGAACATCATTACTTTACCTTTAATAACTAAATTTTTTCCTACTTGTGCTTTTATACCAACACTTGCAATTTTCTAGGTAATATTTATTTTTATCCTATTTGATAAACATAATGGGACAAGTTGACAGGTAGAATAATAATCACGGGGAAACTGGCTTGTAAGATTTTAATAAAAATTTATTATAACAAAGTATTTATAAAATTCTTTATAAAATATGTAATACTATAGAAAGTATTTATCCTCCCTAAGTTTTTTAACTATAGAACATGAAATTAATCTGATACTGTATTATCTTTCGTACATTTAGTACTGCAAATCATCTTCCCTTTATTCATTTAATTTTGACTCACTTAATTTTCTAACTATATGAGAACCATTCTTTCTGCCTAAGAGGAGAGGGGAGAAAGTTTTCCATAACTTCTTGATGCCTCCTTCCCAAGATAGGAATGTTGTGTATACACCACAATTATCTCCATGGAAGCAATGATGAGATTAGTGAGGTCACTGGATAAATCAAAACTTTAATGAATTAATATTTTGATAGCTTTTCAAGTTTTCTATTACTTACGTGTTACAGACAGTGCACAAGAGAGTGTGTTTATACTAAAGATGTGTACAAAATACACATGTAAGATGACATAACTGCATGTGGGGACTGGGTTATTATTTTCTGCCAACTGCTATTTTCTGAAAATGGGAACTTAGCTGGAAAGGATCCCTATTCTTGGAATAATGCATGTCTGGCTTGCCTTTGCCAGCTACACTTTGTGAGGATGGAGTGTGTTTTATTAAACAAGAACGTGCCATCGGTGTAGAATTGAAACATGGCTCATATCTCAGTTAGGGGACCTTCCTATAATACTTTTTATTGCTGTGGGATTCTCTGTCTCCTCTGAAAATGGTCTGTGCTGTTTAATCAGTCAGTACAGCTTCAAGGATTTCTGTGGACCTGTTTTTCCCTTCTAGAACTTGGGTTTTCTTAAAAAGAAGAGGGAGATTTTTCCAGTTCTGATGGGTCTTCATAACATCTCGAAGTCTCCTTTTGTGATATGATCTGCAAATATTGATCTTAGTTCCTTCTTCCGGCCCCCCCCACCCCGAAATCTGTGTCCAGAAGAGCGGTGGGATGAGATGATGGACTTCCCGCAGGCTGTCAGAGCACACCTCCAGCAGTGTGCCCCTGGTCTGACCAGCCGGCTGCTTATGATTGGGGTTGCTTTGGTTTATCTGGTTTTTAGATGAATACAATTGTGCCTTTCTAACTCAGCAGCTTGAAGCTGTTGAAAAGACTGGAAGTAGATGAGTGTGCTGGTGGTGCCAGGAAGGTGTTGCTTTGGCAGCCATGGGCAGGGACTATGAAGAAGCCTTGTGAGCAGGGGGAGGAGGATAATGGTAGAGGACATATTCATGGATATGTGATAGGTATGAGCTAGTCTGACAAAAATGATCCTGGTTTCAAGAGATGATTTCATCTTATGTTTGGACATCAAGTTAAACACTGGAGTTGGATTTTTAGAGAGACTGTGAAATCTCAGAAATATTTAAAACCCAGCTGAAGAAACCTTTCTGTTATTCTGTGATGGGTCTATGGACAGTACCCTGAGCAACCTGATCTAGTTGGTCGTGCTTTGAGTGAAAGGATGGACAGAAGTCCCCTCCAGTTGAGCTCCGTCTGTGATTCTGTGAGCCTGTGTTAGAACACTGAGTGTACCTTAAGTACCATGTTTTATAATCTCTTTGTTGTTTCTGAGTTGTTTATTTCTGCAATTCAGTTGAAAAGCTCATGTAGTTAAGCTGCTGCTCATTTTTAATCAATAACTGTCGACTGTTTGATTGTGTATGTCCTGAGAGCTCATTTAACAGGCCTTAGGCAGCAGTTCTGCATCACCTGGGAATTATAAGGATGCAGTGGAACATGGCAAGCTGTTGATTTACAGCAGAACAAATAAAGTCTGTGCAACTCAAATGGCATAGACTGGTGTATGATGTACAATGACATGGTGTATAAATGGTGTTAATTGTTGTGAAAGATCCACTTGTGTTTACAATCCAGATTTCCTGTACAAGGGTGTGCCACCCTTAAAGGTGTTTTTACATGTATATTGTAGTTTTTTTGCAGTGTTTATAAATGTGATAAAAATAGACTTAGAGTTTTGTTTTTAATGTAAAACCTGGGCATATCAAAGGAGGAAGATGATAGAAGAATTTGAATGTATACTTTTATATACTGTTTAATTTTCATTTCAGTCAAAGGGTTTATATCAGATCTAATAATTGTTATGGCAGTATTTACATTAATTGTGGCTTCCTTCAAACACATGTTCTTTTTGGATAGTTGCCTTTTGGTGGTAGTAAAATGAAGTTTAAAATCCTACACAAAATGAAATAATGGCAATCATCAAAAATGCTTGTGGGAGGGCTGTTTATTTGTTTTCATATTTGTTTGTTTTCAGTTTTTAAGAACCTGAAGAAAAGATTGAATAGCAGAAACTGTCCTCTTAGGTACAGTCATTCCAACAACTGAAGTGCTATGCCCTGAGTTTTCAGCTCCAAAGGACTTTTAGATGAGATAAATTGGTTTTGTATTTGCTGCTTCTGTGCTTTTCTTTTTCCCTCGTAAAACAAGGAACAATGGAAGGAAATGTGTCTGAGCCATTCTTATACCAGAAAAACCATAGCGTGCATTTTTTTGTTTGTTTCTTTTATTGTATTGTTTCATTTAGTCATGTTCAAACAAAATTCTTTTTATGAATGTTTCCATATAATGTTCTGATGAATACCTAGGAAAGCTGCAGTAAAACCAGAAGGGACTAATTACTATCCAGTGCTATTATTTGTGTAACTATTTGGAAGGTATGACTGGAGGTATGAAAAAGGCTTTCTAGCTACAAGTTTATTTGTAAACAAATACTTTCTGTACTGTTTACTTACCTTTTTCTGTTTTGTTATTAAAAATAGTTTTCAAAGTACCTTCAGATGCTCGTTCTATAAGATATTTAGGAAAAGGTCTGGTTCCAGGTATGTGTGTGAGCTAAACTTGTGCTCAAGAGCTTCCTACATCTGCCTTTTGACCAACGGTTGCTCAAATGTAAGTAGGTCACACAAAACCCATCTTGGAAAAGGATATTTTCAGAGAAAGACTTTGATCATTCCTTCCCAGGCTCCTCGAAAACTGGTGCTGGATAAAAAAGATAGAAAAGTGATTAAAGAGTAAAGGGACAGAAAATAAACTTCCAAGGCATTGATAGAATGGAGAACATCAGGGGAAGCAAGAAAGCAAGGAAATGTCCTGGAAAGTGAGAGCAAGGATTCTTAAACATACATGGTTGAGATCAAAATGAGAATGCCCCATCGCCTTGATAAGCTGTGGGTATGGGCTGAAAGTACAGAATTTTGGAAAGACTGTAAGGGGAAAACAAGTGTCAGTCGGGTACATACATCGGCATTGAAAAAAATAGCAAAGTTGATGGAGTTGATTTTACTGCAAGATAGTAAACCATTCAGACAGGAAAGGCTGTGAGGGCAGGGACAGAAAAACAGAACTTGTGGAGGTACTAGGGATGCCAGGAATTTGTCAGCCAGGTCAACTAGCTAGGACAGGACCATTGTGTACAGGGATCTGGAGAAATTATCTGCTCTTGAAGAAAGAAATGCATTTTTTCTAATCCTTGCCCTTGATTATTTTTTTTAAATTTCTTTGTGTGTGTTTAAGTTTGCAATTTGTATGTCAACTGAAGTAAAAAAGTATCTGATAGTTAATTACTCAGATTACAGCCAAAGCTGACTCTAGCTGTAGTTTAATTATATAAAGTTAGAAGCCAGTTCTGGAAAAAAAATATGGAGGAACTACTGTGACAGTTGTAGGATAAGGTCTTGCCCTGGGAGCACAGGCAGATCCTTGTTTGAGGACATCCCCTTGGTTCTTAGACAGCAAAGAGTGTATGTACTTGACCGTGGAGTGCACTGGGCAGGCTCTGTCAAGTAGCCACATCTAAATTCTGAACAAAGGAAAGTGCTCCTGTTAGTGCAGAACGCTCTTCGTGTTGGTTGTTCATTTATGGCTTCTTTTTTTTCCTGTGGGAAAGGGGGATAGGGAAGGAATTGTTGAATATGCAAAATGCTTGGAAGTGTTTTCAGTTTCAGCAAGATGACAGGTAGTGCTTACTGTGCAGCAGGTGCCCAAGATGAAAGGAGAGGGCTGAACTTCATAATTATCCCCCTCAGTCTATACCATAAAGTTTGGAAAAGTTGCAGGCTAGAACTTGCAGGTATTTGATGAATTTCTAGGTGCATTTTCATTCTTTTGCCATTTCTGGAAGGTGCAACCAGTGGACCAAGAGCATGGGGCAGGTCACATGAGGCGTGTTCGTGCAGCCTGCTTGCATAGTGAATTTCTAATACAAGTACATTTAGCCACACATACATAAGTTGTCAAGTAGTTCAGGCTGCCCAAAGTTCTGATGTATTGTCTTTGTGGTTCAGCATAGAACAAGAACTTGTTTAACCTCATATCTATCAGAAAGCTCGCATTTTATAGCTATAAAATAATGTTTAAATTTAGATAGATGCTTGAATTTTTTTCACTATATTTCCTAAATGTTTGTTTCTGAATCATAGATAAGCCTTAATTGATCTGGGAAGCTGTGTGTTCTTATGTGATACTCGGTTGTGCTTTTTGATTGATGTAACATTTAATTTTCAGCCTTTGCCTCCGTAGAATTTTAGTCTTCTCACCATATCTGAAGAATTTATAATGTAGTAAGCACTGTGGCTTACATAATAAAACTATTCCAGGTCCTGCTAAGCAGAATGTTTTGGTACACGTGTGTGTAAATTCATCTCAGTTGTGTGGAGAAAAGAGTATGTATGGGTGTTGTTTGTTTGGCAGTTTGGAGGCCAGAAACTTATAGGAATCCCCTAAAGGTACATTTATATTTCTTGCAAGTTTATTTGTACGACCAACAGTCGTTATCTGTTTGAATCACATATGTTTACTCTAAGATGCAAAGCTCCTACCTGCCTTGGTAGGCGAGCACCAATTTTGGAACTATTGCTGTGGAATTTCAGTTGCAGGTCCCAGGTGTTACTGTTGTATGGAGGAAATGCAAAACTCTCAGTGGGATTTATTGAACTTGCAGTCTGGAACTTGTGTAAAATCAATCAGTGGGGACTTGTGAACTGTTAATACACAGGGCTTTTTTCCTCCTATTCTTGCCATTACTTTTGAAAATAATGCTTGTAATTTCGAGTGTTGGAATTCTGCTCTTATCCTGAACAGGCATAATTTGCGTGTGAAATTTAAGAAGTTCTACAAAGAAGTTTGACTGTAAAAGCACGTATTTGAAGAAACAGGTGCATTCAGATAATCTGCCCAGATTTGGGCAGGCTGGGGTGAAATTGACATCTGCTTTATTATCTATCCTCTCATTTTATGACTTCTGTTGTTTCCTGTAGCTGTGTTTGAGTTTGACTCGCCCAGGTGTGTTGGGACAGAGGAGGAGTGAGCACAAACCCCACATTAACAGCTTGGTTTGAGTAGCAGATTCTTGTCATGACAGTCATTTTGGGCATTGGCTTCCATGGCTGGCTGTATTTCACGATTTCCCTTCTGAAAAGGTTTACTCTTTTGAAGTAATCTCTAAAGTTTGTGTAGTCATACTTTATTAGAGTTTAAATGTGTTATGATAAAAACATGTATTTGCTTTTAGTTAAGAGCCTGTGATAATTTAGCTGTCAGTATTGACATCTCATGCAACTTCCTTTGCACAGTACCCTGTAGCTGAAGTTAATTTGCAATTGTTAACCTCTGTATTGAATTTTTCATTTTTGTTTCATGTTTACCTCTTCCCTTTACATGTCATTTATTAAGGTACCTCTTCTTGTTCTTTATGAACCTTTGTAAGATTTGACACACAATGCTGTGCCCCATCCCTGGAAGTGCCCAAGGCCAGGTTGGACCTGGTATAGTGGAAGGTGTCCCTGCTTGTGGCAGGGGGTGGAATGAGATGGCCTTTAAGGTCCCTTCCAACCCAAACCATTTTATGGTTTGATGGTTCTGCCTGCTCTGATAGCTGGATGAAGTGCAAACTGTTCTCCTGGAGGCAAAATAATAACATACTTTTGAAACATTAAAAAAGTCCTCCTCAATCCAGGATGTTTGAGTAGTGGTTAAATACCTGTGAACCTCAGTTACGGTCTTTTTGTAACTATTTTTTTGTTAAAAGCCTCCTAGAAAAGAGTTGTGCTTGATAGGAGGGAATTTGATTGCGATTCTTTTCACTTTTTTAAGCAAGCCTGTATTCCTCGTAGGCTCTGGATGTGCGTGGGCTTGTCAGGTCCCTTGGGCCCTCCAGGGGCTGCCTGTCCTGGACCACTAAGGCCAAACTTAGGGAAGCATCTTCTGCCCTTTAGTTCCAAGCGAAAGCCATGGCAGTGCCACTGGAGCTGCTGTCCGGGTTGCACGGGGCGACGGAGCCCTGCAGCACTGCGCAGGAGACACGGAGAGCAAAGCAGCTCCTCCAGGCTTTGCAGCAATCCTGGAGCAGCCAGTTCCTGGATGGAAGTGTTTGCCTATCCCAGAATTACTTCTGTCGCTGGCACCCCGTCAGCCTCTCTGTGCACAGAACCAGCAAGCCAGCAGGGCGTGTGCTCTCCTGCTCGCGGCCCGCGCCGGGGCCATGGGTGACGGGCCAGCTCGGCGCAGAGCACCTGCATGGGCTCCCTGTGCATCTCTGGTGGACATCACGGAGACTTTTGTAGGGCTGGCAGTTGGCTCCTTTCACTTCGCCTTTGAGTCACCTCATGGTGTATTTTTAAAAGTATTCATTGCACTGCTGTGCCAGAGGTGTGTTCGTCAGGGTTGCAGTCCATGTGTGTGGGGGAGACTCCAGCTGGCCTGGGGTCTCTGTGGAATAGTTGGACTATGCCGGGAACCTTCTGCACACGTCAGGGTGATATGCACGGAAGGATTAGCTGTAACACCTGGAACAGATATCCGGTCTCTAAAGTGATGAGTCATGTTTACCAACATGCGCGGTTTGTGTGTCCAATTAGGAATTATTTATGTATAGAGAAACCAATGGTCCTTGGACATGTGTCCAGACTCAGGTCTATAAGAATCGCAGCCTCTGATACCACACACACTCTCACACACTCTCTCTCTTTCACACATTGTATTATTCCACCAATGCAATAAAGTTCCTGTCCTATTTTGGAACAATACGATGTCGTTTCTTTGACCTGCCTCTAACTTAACAACGACATCCATGGGCCTTGTTTTCAGGAGATTGGAGTGGTCCAGCCAAAGAGGGACTATCTGTCTAAACTTGGGATTTCTGCTTTTCTCTGGCTTGAATCGTACCATAAACTCTATTTAAAGATTTTGGGGTTTTGTATTTATTACCCACATCCTTGACCCTCACTGGTGAGCTGGACATTTGTGTTTGCCTTGGCAAGCTCTGAGCTGCTCATCTGGGGCAGGATGAAAACTGTTTTTTCCCTTTTGTAAACAAACTGTTCCTTCAGTATTTTCCATAAGGATTTAAAACACCATTTTGTGACGCTTCT
This sequence comes from Grallaria varia, assembly GCA_013396735.1. Taxonomy (NCBI): domain Eukaryota; kingdom Metazoa; phylum Chordata; class Aves; order Passeriformes; family Formicariidae; genus Grallaria; species Grallaria varia. The sequence continues at coordinate 30,292 of VWZG01013274.1, read as the reverse complement.
AGGAATCGAGAAAATCTTGCCATTCAGAGTTTTCATTTTACACAGCTTGTAGCAAAGCAGAGAAATGTTTTATTTTATATTTTCCGAGGTTAAAGAGCGTTTTTCAGAATGTTTTCAAATTCCAGAAATACTGCATTTTTCTCCTGAAGGGTTTCTTACAGCTCTAGGTCAGTGGGCATTGTTGCCTGTCTAGAAATGGGGTTATTTGTATTTTTTATTTGTCTACCCAGTGCAGTAAGAACAGTGCCCCATTGTCCCAGGCACTGTATACATGTAAAATACTGCTTTGTGCCCTGAAGAATTTACAGCCTAAATAACTGTTCGGGGGTTTTTTAATATATTTTAGTGGCCAGGATGTAAAATGAGAGATTAACTCAGCTGGCGACTTTGCCAACACACAAGTTATGTTTTGAAACAAATTATCTGAATTTCTTTTCCCCAGAGACACAGGGCTGCTGCTGCTCCTTTTGTCAGGTGAGGGACTTACTCCTCTTCTGAAAGCTCTGTGCTCTAGAAATTGCATTCTTTGTACTCAGAAAGACTTGTCATGGTACTCCAGCAGTGTTGCAGATAATTTGGGCAAGTTTGAAATGCCCTAAGTCAGAGATGAAGTTTTGTGTATTATAAACTTTGTATTACAATATTATTAAATCCAGCTCAAAGCTGAGTACTCATGTTAGTCCTGAACCTAAGCCCTGCCATGTGGAAGGAAGGTATTTGCCATGAGCGAAACCTCTGAAAAGTCATAAAAGGTCTTTTAAGTGCTGTTTCTCTGCAATAAAAAGCTTGTGGGACGTATTCAGAATGTGTTCTTCCCCCCAAAACAGTTCTACTTGCAAGTCCCTCAGTTCTGCTCCCTGGGAACTGCTCTGAATTTCCAACATTTACCTTAGTGTGTTCACAAGGATAATGGATTCCTTGATGTTCTTTGAAAATACTCATTTCTTTCCCCTATGTTCCCCTATGTATAACCTCTTACTGAACAAGGGCAAGTCAGAAAGTAAAAGTACAGTATTATTGTACTGCAGGTAAAAAGTCTGTGTAGTTTTTCAATTTTTTTATAACAATAGAAAACTTTCCATATAGCGTCTTGCTTGAAGCTGCTATTTACGAGATCTAATATTTGAGTGGAAAGTGAAGTATGGAAGAACAATTAATTCTTCGTGAATGTCTTGGAATTTTTCTGCAGTGCTTAGTAAATTATGCTGTTTATTATAAGTTGTTACTCATATTAAGTATGTGCCAATGAGTCAGCAAACCAAACCAAAATCTCTGGGTTTTGGTCTAAGTCTTACTGTAAATGATTCGAAATAGCAAATAGCCAGAGTGACAAATCCTGAAAAGTATATGTTAAAAAACATCCCCCAGATGACAAATAATTAATGGTTGTAAGTTGTTAACAGAAGAGAAAAACACTGAATTTTACAGAAAGCTGTATTGGTGCTAGTCAACAGTTCATAAAATGCTATTTATTCTTCCTTTTAAATATGAAATTCTAAAGGTATAGTAAAAGCATATTTCAAGTCCACAAACTAAAATTACAATTCCTTTTTCTTGCAGATCTGGGACATGAGTGATGATGAAACAATCTGAAATCAGCTGGTTAATGAGGAGGATGACATGGAGTGCAGCCCTGCCTTTTATCTGTTACCTGACAAGTTAATGATTGCTAACCCCTTCTGACTGCTGCAGATACAAATATAATATAATATAATATACAAATTTTGACGTGAATAACTTCACCTGAAGACAGTCTGTTATGGACAGGACTGTCCATGTTTTCATTTTTATCATGTAAATAACTAAAGCAGTGTGTTTATGTTTAAACTCAGTTGTCTTTTTTTTTTCTCTCTCTTTTTTTTTTTAGTTTCTAAATGTGGCTTACATATGAAATACACTGTTTGAGTAAACTTTGGTGGTTTCTTTGTCCCAGGTTTTATTTTGCTTGTCAATGGACATGTCCAAGCAGCATGTCTTATTTTGTCTTTCCTGGATGTGTGCCTCTTTAGTTGGAATCTCTTGTTATGATTTAGCATGTTCTGATAACTGGGAATTAAATTTCATCTTTAAAGGAGAGCAGGACTAGGTAAGAACCCGCACCTCCTACTTGCACCACATTGCTTTGTTCTTGATGTGTCAATGAAGGTGTTATTCTCTGTAAAGGTCTCATTGTTTCATGCTATGGAAACAATGTAGCTTGACTTATTTTGCACAGAAAAGACAAAAATACATTTTTATCATGATTAAGCTCCCCTGAAGTTCAGAGAAGTAAAAAAGTGCTTTAGGGAGTGGATCACTGATTTAGCCAAAAACTTCTAGAAAAATATTTGACTGAAATAAGAAATTGGTTCTCTGACTTTGCTGTTCTTGGATGTGGTCCTGTAGTACCTTGCAGGTGTTAAAAAGAAGCCATTCTGAATTTATTTTTGGTTCATTGAAATCTTTCAAATTTTGCAGCATCAGGAATGGTTTCGGAGATTATGGATGAGCACAAACAGAGTTTGAGAATCTTCAAGTTTAAAAGATAACTTGATGAAAAGGACTTTTAAAATGTCAAAGTACATTACTACAAAATTGAAAATGAATCTATTGCTTTTAACTTGGAATAGGTTTTAGAAGGGTATTTGAAATCTCTTTTATAACTTTATATTGTGGGGTTTATGGGCTAACTCACTGAGAAAAAATGCAATTCACTTTATCTGCCAAGCAGACTCTATTTCCCATGTATATTATGAAAAGTAGTTGGTCAACCCAGTTATTTTAGTTCCTTAACATAAGCTCTGAATACTTCTTATAGAGAATTTCACAGCTTCTCTCTATGCTACATCAGAAGTTCATTCGGGTCAAGAGTATCTGCAACTCCCATATTGTGACCATAAAAGAAGATTTATTGAAACATTCTGGGGTTTGCAGCAAGTGTCTAAAATAGCTATTATTTGTATTTATTTTCTATCATATTCATCTATTTGCATGGTTTATCATGTCTCTAGTTTAATTAACTTCATTGTAATATAAAAATATATATGAATGCAGTATATTTTTGAAAGTCTAGTAATGATAGCAAACTGATCATTTGGTGGTCAGACACTGAACACTAAGACCGATAACATTCCATGTACATTTTTAAAGCAGCTTGTTAAATTACATGATTAGTTTGGAGCTCAAATGACTTCCATGTTGTTATCCATGCCATTGTCCAGCTGGAGCCATGGGTTGGTACCAAGGTAGTTTAAAGGGGACAGTCTGCTTTTTTATCTTTTGGAGTTGCTGACTTCGGCGTGTGAATGTCTTGTCAGAATTTGGTTATCTAAAACTTGAAAACTGACTCTGGTAAACATGAATAATTATTTTAAGTATCTGAAACTCTGCTTATTCTGTTAAAGGTACCTTGTAGTTTTGCATTGGAAGTATCTGTTTAAGTGCAGAAGAACACAAGGCAGGAAGGTTCACAACTCAGGGTTAATGTAATGTTTCCTTTCCTCTGTAATTTCAGTAACATATAGCTCTCCCAGGCTGAGCTGTTTCCTGTACATATGCTCCCCAGATGTCTCTGATGTTCAAAACCACTTTACTGTGACTTGGAATAACTTCGTTGTCTAACTGTAATGTTGTTTTCTTTCTCCTTGTGGACCAGAATTGCTCTTATTTTGCTTGTACTCAGTTTCTAGGTAGCTACTGAGTAAGACATCGTGAGAATCCATTGAAATGAATGAATGCACGTTCACATACCATTAGCAGATAAAACATTTATTTGCTGGCTTGTATGCCCTTAATGGCAAGATTTCAGCACAGTCCTCAGCTCCAGTTTTTGCTGCTTAATGGAAGAAGCTAAACTTTCACTTTCTTGATGGAGGTAGGATTTTGACATTATTTTTGCTGCCGTGACGTCAGTGAAGAACCCAAGCTCATACGTTTACTGCAGAACCCAAGAGCTGCTGTGGCTTTTCAGGTGTATAACAAATCTGTTGGGAAGAGGGAATGAGCAGCCTCAGAGGAACCTTCTCATCTTCCTAGGCTATCTAACAGAAATGCATTCATTGTATGGCACTGGGGGTGGGAGCTGTGACACTTCCATACCTCATCTGGGACCATTTAATACTGTTAGTAGAAGAGCACAGATCGCAGTGGAAAGCTGTCAATACTGCTTTTGTACCCGAGTATTAAAGAAACTCATGGAATGATACCCTCTGTTTTGATTTCACACTTCTACTGACTTGAATTTTTCTTCAATGTCATCCCTTCTACGTGTTTGCTGGCTGAAGTTTGGAATTTGTAACATGAATGTACCACATTCATCAAAGTGAGACACTGGAGATTCTGTGTGAGAGTTTTCTCCCTTAAAGCTCTCACTTGCTCTCATACTTGCTTTCACAGTCTGCTGTGTCATAATCTGTCAGTCAGGAATAAATTCCCCTTAGGGCCTTGCCCTTTATGTCACTGTGCTGGTTTAAAGATAAACTGGTGGGAGAAATGAACCCAGCTCAAGAGAGATTACAAGTCAGTTACAATTTACTAAAAGATTACGATAATACAGAGAATACAGAGATTACAATAATACAGGGAAAAATGGTTCTAATCCACAAGGACAGACATGTAATCCAGCACCCTGGGGCACGAACAGAATGGTGTTCCTTGGCCCCTGTGCTGAGTGCCACGTGGGCCCCCTGAGTGCAGAGTTTAAAGGAAAGGAAAACCTGGTGGTGAGGATGATGGTGACGGTCTGGCCAAGAGTAGCAGTTGCAGTCCTTTTGAGGTTCTGGTCCTCCTCTGGATCCAATGAGTGATGCCAGGAGTCTCAAACCCGAAGGTTGTACGTGATCAGGGTCAGGGGGGAATGCCCAGTACCTCCCCCATGGTGGGGAGTTTCACAAGGGGTGATATAACTTTGTGAGTCATGAGGTATTTTTGGAATCTTTGATGGTCTAGGTCAGTGCAGCTGCTGTCCCTAATGGCCCATTAGCAGAGATGACCCCTCAGGCTGGGGGTGAAGGTGTGAAGGCAGACTCCCCTGTCTTGCAGCATTCTTTAACACCCGGCTTGTAGCCTGGGGTGGGGGGTCAGGTGTGCCCTGGGCAGCTGCTACAAACGATCCGTTATTAACAGACCGTCAGAAATGGCACAGAGGGTGTAGAATACACACTTCTGATTATACCCACACAGTGATAAACTGGTCCCAGCCCCTGTAGGACAGTCATGTGTAAATTGTCCTATGCCATTAGATCCAAAAGAATCATGGCCAGTACCTGGTTCAGCCCCCAAAGAATCTGTTTGTGTAGGATGGGTAGTTTGAGTCTTACACCTTCAACACTGGGGGATCTGTAAGAGAGAAAAGGCACCAATTTGAAAATTGCACTTAGATCCATGAAAACATATTTATTCATGATGGCCCAGACAGGTCAATCGAGAAAGTCATCAGGGAGTTGGACTGTAGGAGTTCTATTCCTAGGAAGCTGATGATCCCCAAGAGCTAAACAGAGATCCTGTTTCAGTAGAAGTCAACAGCACTAGTTATTTTGGCATGTAAAAGGAAAATGTAGTGGCTGCTTCAGGCCTTAAAATCACTGAACTTGAGCTTGGAAAAACGCTTTTCCCTTTCCTGTATTCTGTATGGATTTAGTATTGTGTCTTCAGAGAAGTCTGGTGACAAACTAAAATTTCTGTTTTGTCATCTTTGATATCCCACCTCCTGTGGGTCCCTGCTGTTGGCAGGGGGCATTTGGACTAGATGATCTTCACAGTCCATTCCAACCCCTTAACATTCTGTGATTCTAATTCTGTTTCTTTGGATAAAATTTGGCTGTTCACCTTAAATATATGCACCAGAGTATTAGCAAAATTTAGTAATTCTTCTATATATAAGCACTTTATTTTCTCACTTGTGCTCTCATAGAAAACTTCTACTGAAATGGGTTTTGTGTATTTTTGAACTTTTCACTTTGCGTTGTAGAATCATAACACTTGTTTCCCCCTCTTACTGAACAATTTCTTTTTGAATGTATGTCAACTAGCGGAATTGGAATTGCTGATGCTATTGTAGAATCATTTGGTTTGAAAAGGCCTATAAGATCATCAAATTCAACTGTTGCCACAGCACTGCCAAGCCCACCACTGGTGCTTCATCACTTCACTGCTCTGGGACTGTGTTGGGCCATGAAGAGTTCACCCAGCTCCCAACTCTCAGCTGAGTTTTCTTCCTCTTTCTCAAGCCACATCATAAAAACAGTGGAATTCTGAGATGTGATTTTGCCATGCAGGATCCTCATTAAGGCCAGTAACGTGTGAGGTTACTAAGTTGCTGATACCAACTTTCCTGATGGTGATCAAGAACAACTCTGCCTTACAGAGTCCCAGAGAATCCATGAGGTTATTTTATATAGTTCCTTATGCAACATGGTAAGCTTTAGCTGACTTCTTAACGAAACAGTCTGGAACATGAGCCTGTTACTATTTTTCTTCTGAATCTCTTGATGTGGCTTCATTAGTTCCTTTTCTCTCTTTTTTTTTTTTTTTTCCTTTTTTTAAACTTTATTTTCAGTGCAGATGATGTGCTTTTGCATATCCTGCCAAAATGAAACTTTNTCTCTTTTTTTTTTTTTTTTTTCCTTTTTTTAAACTTTATTTTCAGTGCAGATGATGTGCTTTTGCATATCCTGCCAAAATGAAACTTTCCTTCAAGAGGGTATAGGGCACCTTTTCTCTCTTAGAGCACCTGGATTAATTGTTTAAAAGACAGAACTACTACACTGGAAGGACTTTGGACAGTCCCAGTCGGGCAGTGTGTAAATTCCTATCCTATGAAAAACCTGCCTACCTGTCCCATTTCAGTTCTAGCTCTCTTTCCCTTGCAGCTGCCTGGACCTTTGCCAGACCTTAACAGTGTGTGAAATTACTGTGGCACAACACAGATAATGCTTTAGCTTTAAAATTATTCTAAACGTGCCGTCTCTATTGCCACTTTAGCTTTCCAGTGTAATTATTTCTGAGAATTTCATTTCCTTATCTGTACAGCACTTGACAGCTGTGGAATCAAAAACTGTAACAATTTGTTGACATTGAGGTTTTTTTCCCTCATTTTACTTTTATTGATACCCTTTTGCCCACTACCACTGACAATACTTGGCAAAGAATATCTGTGGGTCAGGCTGTTGCTTCAGCCTGGCTTTTGCAGTATTGAAGTAGTGTCATGCAAACCCCAGTGGGCTGTGGCTTGTGCTCCTTTCTCAGCAGCCCAGTAGCTGACATTCAGGAATCCCCATTCTTCCACCAGCCAGCAGTCTTGTCCAGGTTGTGGTGAAGTCTCTGGAGTGAGTCACTGGAAGATTATTTTAACCTGGCCAAGGAAGTTGGCACAGGGAAGTGGAACTGAAGCTCCTCCCCGAAGAATTAATAGCAATAAGGTCCAGTAGCAATTATGTTAATTATCTTAAGGTATTCCATGTTTTAGGGCAGCAATTTTTTCACCTAATTCCCCAATCCAGGTGATCTCACCCCAGGATAAGGATGCAGATGACTACTCCAACCACATATAAGTTTGAATTCTGATGGCAGCCCTCAGTATTAATATTATCTGCCTGTTGTGACTTAACCATAGCATTTTTTCAAATCCAGTGGGATTATTTAGAACATTCTCTGAAAAGTTTTTTCAAAACCCACCAGTTATTTGAGAGAACATTGCAAATGAAGTAGCACAGATTCTGTTGAGCCAGGCCAGTGCTCTCTTGCCAATTGTAGCTTCTTGCAGGCACTTCCTTGGGCTTAGGGATCAAAGGGGCAATCAGGAGTTCTGAAAACAAACGTGTTGTGTTTCCTGGCTGGCACAGAGCGCGCACTGTCTTTCCATCTCCTGTGGCAGTCTAAATGCCTGTTTCTTCTTGTTCTTTGAGTGGATATTTATGCAGGACATTGATATAAAATACAGTGGGCTTTGCCTTTGGAGCTGAAGGTCACATGCATACGTGCATTTTATTTTAGATGCTAAAAATATCAAATTACTTCTTAACAAAGCATCTTAGCTAACAGAAGCATATGCACCTGCAAATGAAAAGCAGAGTTTTTCAAACATTAGTTCTTGTAGATTCTCTCCCATCCTGTTAATTTCTGTTCTTACATTCCTTGGCTGTGAATTGCTGCTTTGATTGCCTTTGAGCATCCAAAAATCCAGGCTTGCGTGTAACTTCAGTTTTCTTTTTGGCACCAGGACATTTGATTTTTGCAAGATCTCAGCAGAGTGCTTCATTGTTTGATTTGTTAATGAAATCCTATTATGCACTATGGAAATGAGAGAGACATTGTTCTGGTTTCCTTCTTACAGGGGAGGTCACTAGTTTCTTCCTTAATTTCTCCTTTGGTCTAATGGTCTTCATGGTCCTCTAGTGCTGTTCATCTCTTAAGAAGCCACAGCTGATGCATCCTGGCAAAGCAGTGCTGCAGGATCTGGGGCATGTGAAATGCAAGCTGGCATCTCATTGCTGGAATGTTTTGCTTTCTAAATCAAACCAGTATGGGCTAAAGCTGCATGGAAAAATGCCGCTGGAATTGTTTCCTCATCATATCAGTAGGCTGGGGAGTGAGAGCTGTGGAGCTTCCCCACCTGCTACTCTGAATGCATTCGAACTCTGGTTTTTGACAGTTTTTGGTGTCCTTTCCCTCTGCCTGTTTCTGTCCCTGTGAATACCTTCCCCCAGCCCCCGTGCTCACATCCTCCCTGCTAAGGGAGGACTGTTGCTGGACACCCAAATGAATTTCTAGTGACAGGCTTCTCTTAAATTAGTGGTGAGGAAACCTCTAACGTAGGTATGATTTTACTGGAGGTTTTTGTTTTGCTTGTAAGTGTCTTTATTTTCATTTCACACTTCCAAGTCTGACTTTTATACCGTCATTCCGTAGGTGTTGCCACTTCCTCAGGAACCTGTGACTCAGGCGATGGATGAATGAGGTGACATCACCAATGAGGTGACATCACCAATGAGGTGACATCACTGGCAGCTCCTGTTGAATTGCCAGTTTCCTAAATGGGGCTGTCGGCTGTGCTTTTAGTACTTGCAGCTTTGCTTTGAGGATTTTTTGGGGGGAGGGGGGGGAGGAATGAGGGGTTTTAATTAAGGCAGCCTTGCCATTCCAAGGAAACACACTGGAAGTGTTTTAGCCTTTTGGATCCTGGAAATTGCCTGTATTGAAGTTTACTTAAAATGGGACATCCACACTGATACACCAGATACAATGAAATAATTGTAATTAGGCCTTCAGAGAGGTTCTGTTGTTATAAATCCATCTTAATTCCCTCCTGGTCCAGGGAGTGGGGGAGACAAGAGAAGGAAAGAGTCTGAGTGTAATTTTCCGTTATTATTTTGGAAGCAGTGAAACAAAAGACATGTGTTTTCCTACTCCTGGGCAGTTTAATGGCTCTCAGCAGTGTGTATCTGCACTACAGCAGGTTCAGGGTAGATTTTAGTGTTTCCTTTCTTGCAACTGATCCTTTTCAGTGGTAGTGCTGTGTAAGTACCTGGCAGGAACAGGAGGAGCTGGAGTAAGGTTTGGTTCTGTGGGGAGTGTCCTGGTGCTGTTGGGAGCTGGCGTGGCAGCAGGGAGGGCCAGGCAGCTCCTGCAGCTGTGTTTCCTTCTTGGCCATGAGCCCCAGCAACGTCACTGCAGGCAGGACCTGGCTGGGGAACTGCTGAGAGAAACAATGTCAGGAATTCTGGTCATCAGAAGAATGTGACAATTTGGATGTCCGTCTAGCTCGTGTATTCATGGTGTCCCTATACTGGCTATAAGAGTGTTGGTTTATTTGTTATTGTCACGAGCAGAGCATCCCTGTCCTTTTGCTTAAATAGTAGCATTTTTGGAACTCCATAGAAATTTGTGCACCAGAGGCTTTAGCTGTGTCCTTTGGTCGTGTTTGGATCGTGTGGGTTCTCACTGAGCAGGCAGTGCTGTTTGAGGCTGTAGCTTAAAGGAAAACTCAGAGAACATCCATGTCTTCAGGGAGATGGGAGCAGTGGCTACTGTAGGCAGTGGTCTTTCTTTGAATGATATCAGTCCATGTCAAAATTTGGCACTATTAAGAACCATGTAATTAAAGTTGTTTTTCAGATGACACATTAAACTAAAGTCCTAAAAGAAGGTTCTGAAGTTGCTGTTGAGTTTCCTTTGGATCCTTCATTTTCTGAATTGCTTTGTGCATGCTTCTAATGAAAAACTTCCAATCAAGTTTCACCAACTGGCTATCGTAGCACTAGTTGTGTATCATGGGTGTTAAGTTGGGAGTGCTTTGAGATGGTAGATGATACACGTGTGATAACATTGCAATTATTTGGTCACACAAATAGGAAGACAATTCTCCCCTAGCTAAAACACTTGCTATTTCATGTCTTTTGCGTGCAGTTGGGCACTATTTGTCATTTTTGCTTGAGGCTGGAGTTAGGATGAGGGAGCTGTACAGCTCCCGCCCCATGAGCCGTGATGGAGCAGCTGATGCTTGATCACACTCTCCAGCTCCCTGGAACCCTCACATAGCTAGTGCTCCCCAAAATCCTGGCCTGGGCCATTCAATTACTTACTAACTCAGTTGTGTAGAACAGGAATTCAGTCAAGTTTAGCAGTCAAATACTACAAACTTAAGACAGACTCCTTTTAACCACTGATTTTCAAGGGAGGAAGGGAGCAAGTTAGCAGGTGTGTGTCCAGCATTGCCCTGTGGCTGGACATACTCTAGCTTCATTTTCAGAAATGATGGTCTCTGTTACTTAATTGAGTTTCCTGTTGATAGTATTTGGAAATGTCATTAAGAGATTCAGGTAGATAACTTCAAAATATCTGATGCTTAAAGGTCATCTGGGAACAGAGAACAACAACATACCTGTTGATCTGAGATACTGGAGAAGAATGTGACTCAAACGTCACCGGGAGGGGTGACAGGAGGGGCTGATACAGATGCCCCGGGGATATGCAGCACAATATGTTTCAGAATATGACCAAATTCCCAGTTTTAAATTATTTTGTTGCTGTAGTAATAGGTGATTGTTGCTTCAGAAATTTTCTAAGGGAAAATGTTCCTGTTCCAGCTTTTCCCTGTTTAGAGTTGATTGTAATTCATTATTGTAATTTTTAAAAACATCGATTATTTAAAGGGACTTTGTCCTCCCCATAATAGTCATAGCCAAGGGAAGATGGGCTGAGACAGGATACATGGGCTGTACCCCAGGCCTCCAGTGAGGCCAAGGAAAATCCCAGTTTGAGTTAGTTCAGTAGAGGCTCTTGCCTGGTACAGCAAGATCAATCTCCATGGAGTCAGCTGGGCAAGAGTAAGTACAGGTGCTAGAGGTGGTACAGGTCTGTCTCATCTCTGACATTGTCTGTTAAAGCCTTTTGATTGATTTTGGATACATTGTTCGGGAGTGGTTAGTGAAATTCATTTGCCTCAATTTTTGGATGCCCAGATTCGGGTGCTCTGAGCCAGACTTTGACGGTGTCTTCAACTGGATTTCAGAATTCTAAAAGCAGTCTGGTTTGGAATGTAAAGACAATCTTACATTAAGCATGTGTGTAAAAGAGGATTAAATAAATCTGTTCTTAACTGCTTGCTGTTTCAGTTTTGCTCTTTCTTGCCAGGATGTCCTCGACAATGTGCTCACCAGGATGGGCGCTGGGGTTTGTGTGACAAACCAGCTAAAACAGAGAGGAGTCACCAAATTGCTTTGCTGTTCTTGTGGGGAAAAAAAATAACAGAAACAGAAAAACTTCGTTGAGTGAGTGTTTTTAAAAGGAGTTTCTTGCTTTCAGGCTTGTGGTGTTTGTTACCCAACTGGACTTTGTCTCACAGCGAGTGTGGTACTCCCAAAGGGATTCAATCCACAGTCAGCCTGGGTTAGCACAGCTGGAAATGGAGTCATAGAATTCAGCAAGCCAGTCTGAGTGTGGCTAGAAATAACATTGGCTGTGTTCTCCCAGGCCTGAACTGACATTCAAAGTTTCTGTCCCCAGGAACTAAAGGTTTGGATTCATTTACAAAAGGAAGGTGTGCATTGACTTTAGTGGAACAGAATTAAGAAGCAAGTAAGAATTGGACCTGGATTTTTGACATTTTCTTACTTAGCAAACATTTCTTGATTAGTTCTGGCCATATTTTATAAATTTACTCCAGAGGAGAAAAAACCCCCTTTTTTCTCTGTTTCCTGAGTGAACTCCAGAGAAGTGTTCATGAACTAAGTACAAAGTGTAAATAAGTTACCATGACCTGTAATTTGTTGGACTATATAGTGGTGTTTGTGACATTTTTGTGCTTTACAAACCTTTCACAATATTGTCATTGGCTGGTTTCCCCAGTTAAACTTTTGACTTAAAAAAAGTACGAAATTTCCATTATGAGAGGAGAGCAAAATGAACAGAAATCCTTTGAATCCTTGCTCACTGCCCCAAATCTCTGTTGTAATGAAGCTCCAGAAATTCTTTTGTCCTACCACGCTGATGTTTTTATTGCCTCCTTTGTTCAAGTTCCAGATGGGAGATAGGAAGGGGCAGAAGAAGAGGAACCTGGAGGAGAGCCAGGAAAGACACTGTGTATAGACTGGCTTCCTGTGTGAGGCTTTTGGAGCAGTGGACCAAGGCTGCCCCAGTTTGGGAGCTTTTCCATCAGAGGTGTTGTCATTGTCATTGGTTTGGAGTAGGTGACATTCCTCCTAAGAGCTTCAGTTCATCTCCGTGGCTGCTGACAGATCTTGGCACATCCTGGGTGATGGGCCAGGCCCTGCCTACCCACGGGGAGTTCTCCTGAGCCTTACCATCAGTTTTCTTCTGTTGTGGGGCTTCCCCACTACTGGGGGTTGCTGTCGCTGTGAGTTGCCAAAGGATCACAGGCAGTGTAGCCAGCTTTCACCTTCTCCCTTTTGCTCTGTGGCAGAAATAAAGTGCTATTTCTCTTTTGTCACCCAACTTCTCTCATGTGCTCAGGAAGGAGAGGAATGTTGTTCTGAATTTGTACCTACAGAGCAATTAGACCAATGGACTTGCTTAAGCAGACTTCTCACCCGTGAGCCAAATAAATAAATATATATCTGTAAGCTTCATGATGTGCTCTTGTACCTCAGTGAACAATGCCTTTGCTCCCTAAACACCATCCTATGTGAAGTTCAAGCAGTGTTTTGCTTTGAGGTTATGGTGTAGCTGATTCCCACATCAGGGCTGCAGAACTAAGCAGTGGAGGTTTCCTGAGGAGAGAATCTTTGCTTTTCATCAGTCTGCCTAGCTGGGGAGACTAGAACTATATCAACTCTCAAAATGTTGCTGGTCTCCCAGCACTGGTGTTTTGTTGTTCTGTGTTCAATTCCCAAGAATCTCTTTTCTTTTCTCTTTAGTGTAAAAATGAACACATCTGTTTTGTGGCTGTTCAAAAAGTACTTGAAAATGCTTAGCTAGATGGCTCAAGAACAGAATTAATTCCAAACGTCATTATTTAAAATAATCTGATTTTGATTTTGCCTCTGAAAATTTGAGTCAAACATTTTCTGAGCTCTCTAAATGCATAACACCGCTGTGGTGAGATATCAGCGTTACCACCTCACAATTGTTCATAGAAGTTAGAGCCAAAACAACTGATGGCAAGAATGCTCTCGGGCACTGCAGCACCCTGATCTAGTGCCTGGGGGTCTGTTCAGGGCAAAGAGCCCCAGAGCAGCTGAGATGTGTGCAAGCAATATGAAAGCAGTGGTCTGTATCTGTTCCTTAGTGTTACAAAGGCAGAAAACCAATTTTTGAATGGCCAGGGAGTAGTGTAAAGAAGTTCTAAAGTGCAGATCCTGTTGACACTGCAGCAGCAGGACCCCACCATGGCAGCTGTGACACTTCTTTGCCCAAATGCCCCAGCATCAGATGTGACATTCTGGGCAGCTCATGAGGTTGGATACCCTCAGTTTGGTTTTTGTTGAGCTCTGGAAATCAGCATCCTTACTATAGATTTCTGTGCCATTAACAGCTCAAGGAAAGAGTTTATTTTGTAACTTGGAAAAGCCAGTTCAAAGAACCATGTGTTCAGTTGAAGATTTTGGAGCCTTGGACAGATTTTACTTTTCTAGTCACTGGCAGTTTTAGGTACTTTCTGCCCAGTTACTGCAACTTTGCCTGGGCAGGAGGGCTGCAGGAGAGGCTCTCGGGCTCCCCGAGGGGTGGACTGGTTGTGCTGGGGAGGAAAGGGAAGGGTCCCGCAGGAGCTGCAGAGAGGAGGGATGTGTGAGCCAATTTAGCTGTGCTGATAACACTGACTTTTCTCTTAGGGGAAAATGCATCTAATTTGCTTTGGGAGTGTGTCACAGGACAGAATGAAGAGAAGGTGGGATCTGTCATGGGGCAACTGTTAAAAGGAAAAAACTTTTCATATAAATAGGAGAATATTTCTTCTTGCCTACATCAGCTTTTCTTTATTTAATGATCTGTTATGTGTGGATCTGTATTGACTTTAATCCTCAGACCTTGCCCAGGCATTTTTCACGTCTTGTGAGAATTGGTAGGACCAAAACTGCATGCACAGGTCTGCTGTATCAGGGCAGAGCAGGAGAAAAATCCCACACTTCTCTTCCCTGTATTGTTTATTTGTTGGATTAACCACTAAAAGTTACAGACATGTCAGCAAAGTCACCGTTTGATTTACTGCTGCTGATTGTGCATCATGCTGAAAGGTCAGAGCCTGTCTCACATTACAGGCTGTATTTGTAAACCTGGCAGCAACAAAACCATTCTTTTTTGTTGTGAGGAAACCTTTATATCAGGATCCCTGGAATCCCACCATGCTCTGTTGGTGGTGACTTTGGTGGGGGGATGTTCCTTCAACTCCCCACTTGAAAGCGCCACATTTGAGCTCTTACATTACATTGGACAGAGCAGGGAAGCTGAAGGCTGAATTAGCAATGCCTGAATTGAGAGAGGAGAGGGGCGAAGCAAAGAGCTCTGAAATAGTACCATTTAGGCAACATCTTTAAAAGTTGAAGTGCATTTTACATTTATGTGGTTAATCACTCTGAAGCCTGTTCTTAGCCCGTGTTCACCCAGCCACATATTTATTACAGTAAGAAAATGTCTTGAGTGCTTTTAGATGTTACTTTCCTCTGGACTAGCTAATTCCACTTTCCTGATTTGTCACCAGGGCTTTCTCAAAGCAGAAGATAATTGATATACCTATGTATGCCTGTGTTTAGGGGAACAAAATGAGAATATTGCTTACTTTTTAAGAACTAGGTTTACTGGGCTCTGTTGATACTTTATTGATTGGCCCTTGCAGATTAAGCAATTACTTCTTTTAATCTCAGTTTTCGAGTTCCTGGGGTTGGTATGAGAGCCACTGGGAAGGAGAGACTTATAAACAAGTGGCAAAACATTACCACCGAGACCTTCACAGCAGAGGATGACTTTATTTTTAGCAGCTCTGAATAATGAGAAGAAATTACAATTTTCTTCAATTAGATATTTGTTCCCATTAATTTCAGCATTTTCATTGGTAGGAGGGGGCAGATTGGTGGCAGAAAGTTTTCATCTTTCTTGCCTGTTTGAGAGGAAATTACTTTCCAGTATATAAAACACAACAATCTGGAGCAACCAGAACAGTGTCAGGAACTACTCACATCCTGAGAAAATGTGTGATGGATAAAAGTAACACCAAGTTAAGTCAAGGTATGTCGGAGAAAGTAAGAGAAAAGGCTTTGCTGCTGCCCTAAGCCCCAGAACAGTGATGTGTCACCCCTGGTGCTCTTTCAGTGCACACACTTTCTTCTGAAGTTAATAAGCTGAGATTTTCTGTGGCCTTAACAGTAGCTCAAGAACTTGTCACTTGGAAGGAAATGAGAAAGGAAAGGCCCTCATTTTGATCTGTAAGTATTGTTACTTCCTTCCATTATTTTCCTTCCCCTCACCCCTGAAAAAAAAAAAAAAAAAGGGAAAAAAGAATCCTTCAGTGTGTAAGTGAAAAGGTTTGTGTTTGGGCTAAGAAATTTTTTCTAATTACTTGAATAATTTTTTAATCTGAAAGCAAAAAGAAAAAACATCCTGTATTTTTTTATACTTTACCTAGAACTAATCAGAGTGGTATAGTGTGTCTGTTTTAACACTCAAGCTATTAATACAACTAGACCCTCATTATTTTACCACTTCAGGAAGCAGGAGATTGAGCTTTGTGTTTTCCTGGATTAAAAAAGTAACCTTGATTCCCCATGATAGCAAACACTCAGATGGATTCTGTGTGCAGTCTTTCCCCAAATGGAGTGAAGAGTTTTAGGATAAGCTGCTTTCTGACTATTAAATGTAGCAGGCATTTGGCTGACACAGCTTTGTGTTGACAGATGCTTTTGTGTCTCTGTGATGGAGAGAAGACAGATGTTCTCCTTGGCATTTAAGAAAAGCTTCTACTTAGCAAAATAAAATGTAAAATTAGACTGAACAGTGCAACAGTGAGCAGTGAAACTGGCAGGGCTGCAAGCAAGAAAAGATTGAGAGTCTCATGTGACTGCAGTGAAGTTGCTCTTGCTGGAAGTCAGTAACTGCTCTGTCATTACATAAAATTAACCTATGGAAAGAGAAATTCCACAATAGAAACGTAACAACATAATATATATATGTGTTTGTGTGTATTTATATATATATGGGGATCGAGCCTGCCTTCAGCAGGACACTGAGCACTCTGAGCATCAGAGGAAGGAGCAACCCAGGAGCCTGTACTGGGAATGGTCTGGTGTTTGGCACTGGTCCCACTGTCCCTGCAGGGTGGGTACACTGGTCCTGCAGAGTGTTGCACCTGGAGAGTTCTTGTTTCTCTTTGAGCTGAGTCCTGTCCATGTTAAATGTAAACTGTGTATGGAGACTTTCCCATGGCCTCAGTGGAGCACCTGGTTGTGCCTCAGTGCTGGCCCAGTGAGAGCTGTCTCTCCTCAGTCGGTGTTTACTGGTGTGGAAGTTCCTGAGGAGCTCTCCCTCATCCACCTCTGGAGACACAGAGTGCTGTTGCCTCATGTGTGTGACAGGAGAGCACCAGGGGAGCAGGAGGGCAGCTGCTGTGGGGCTGTATATAACCGCAGCTTAAAAAAACCAACTAAGTTATCTGTCTTGGCTGCCTTTTACCCAAGAAATGTACTTGAGAGAGCTGTTCCACAGAGAAGGGCATAATGTTCCCATGGAAGGAGAGGTTAAAATGATGAAATTAGTATAGTTTCTATCGTGAGCCCCTCAGGGATAAAATGTGTTTCGACATACCACAGAATCCAGCTGCAGAGTGACTGTTTGCTCAGGGAAGAGCGCTGGAGCCACGGGGTGTAGGACACTCGGGTCTGTCCCCACGCCGGGTGACAGGAAACTCCAGCACGTCGGGAAGATGCCGAGTGGAGGATCTGAAGATAGTGTGAATGTTCCCCTCAGCCAAACCTAAGTCAGGCAGCTCTGGTGCAATTCTTGCACAAGTAACATTGAAAACACTTGTGACGTTTTACAAGGGTATCACATTAAGCAACTCGAGATGTTGGCACCATGTGTGGACACTGAAGTCTTCCTTCATTCCCACCTCCCCGGATTGTCAGGAGCTGGAGCAGCCTGAGCAGGGAGTGCTCCCCCCACTGCCACCACACCAAGAAGGAATGAAGGACACTTCTGCATCTCTCCTCTGTTGACTCATTTGGCCTTGCTGGAACATCTGCATTTGTTCCCACCCCCGGGAGTGTTTCCCCCACTGCAGTGACAGTCCAGCTGTGATTTGGGAAGCAGCTTCTCCCCGGTGCAGCTCCAGCCCCAGTCCATGCTGGTGAGCTGGTTACAGCTGCGAGTCCTGTGCGTGTGCAGCTAAAAAGTCTGATGGTTGGTTATCTATCCTGGGATAAGTGGAGCTGCTTTAGGAACAGCTGCAGCAACTCCCTGCTGAGCTCTCTGCAGCCGTTTGACTCCAGAGTGGCCTCGGCCAGTGCAGGCCCCTGCAGGATCAACTCTGAGCCTGGTACCTTCTCTAGAAACTCCCTTTGCCGCGTTGTGTGCTTTTAGTTTTAAAGGACATGAACATTGTGAAGGTCCCCCTCAGCAATGCTGGGTGAGCCCAGGCCAGTGGTCACTTCCCAGTGACACCACTGGCTGAGGACAGAGAGAGACCGTGCGCCCAGCTGTGGGTACGTGACTGTGTTCTGTTGTACTGTTGGGAAATTTCTTGCAGAAAATGGACATGTGAGCGACCCTGCGATTTTGGATGCAGTTATGCTGCAAGGCCTCTAAGACTGCAGTGAGAAGCTGCTTGTAAGAAGCCTCTGTGGAGATCAACAGTGAAGAGGAATGTAAACTTGCAGAAACTGCAGCAGAAGAACTGAAAAACAACGGCACAGAGAGAAGTCACAAGGACTTCATTTTACACCAATAGAGTTGTGTGTTATTCGTATTAACCAGTCCCAGGGTGGTTTGCAGTGTGTGAGCTATCTGGGTTATTTAAGGGGTGTTTTCACAACAATAAACGGCATTCCCTTCATCATATTGGTCAGTTCGTGGTGTCCATAAGTTTCCCTCGCAATATTGTACCACTGTTGGGTCACACCAGCATTGGCCACTTCTCTGGCCTCTGGATGTATTTGTATGCAAAGGTAATTTTCACAACCAGTCCAGCTTGAAAGGTGTAGACAGCACACTCACTGAACTGTGCACAAAGATCCCACTTCCATCCTGAGGGCGTTTGTGAAGTCAGGACTGTTTCAAAAATTATGGTTAAATTAGCAAAACTATGTGTGTGTGTAGGGGTGAGATTACAAAGGCACAGCTGGAAGTTGCCTCTCATTTAGCTCCCCTAAGACGGCCATTATAAATACTATTGGACTCACTGAAATGTGTGTATGTGGTCTGGTTGTGTGTGTATGGTGTGGTTTCTCCAGGCCACGGTGCCTGTGCAGAATTCCTGCTTACCAATTAGAAATATCATGTGATAGAAAAAAAAATTACTGTTTTCTTTCTTTTGCCATGTAGAAAATGGAATACACTGTAAGTTACTGACCTAAAAAAGTGATGCTGTTTGGCCTGTCTCATGGAGCCCCCCAAACAAAAACACTGGTGCAGGGATGACTTTTTCCTAAAAGGAAACCAGCTCCCCTTGGAAAGCAGACTGTGAGGCTTGCGGGGCTGTTGTCCTTGGCCTCCCTCCCACACACTCTCACAACATGGATTTAGGTCTCTTTCCACGGGTATTTCAAGAGAGATGTGTTTCAGATGTGTTAAATGAATCATTCTGGAAGTGGTCCCATGGAATCTCCCCCACCCCAAGCCCAGCCACTGGACAGCCATGCCAGGCCTGCTGTGTTTCCAAACCATTTGGGCCCCTCTGATCCAACAGGAATTTTGTGTCTCATTATTTTTAGGCGCTCCTTTTTTAATTTTGGAAACCCCTCTAATGCATTCAGTGTTGAAAGCCCTCTTGCCTGGTTCACTGAGCTTTCTTAGACTCAGGTAATTAGAACTCTTGTTTTTAAGGATTAAGAATCTTCAGCTGATGAATGAATGATCCGCTTTTGGAATGCAGCTCACCTGGAATAGAAGATGGTGGATGTTGACATTTGAAATACAGTTGTCTTCTTCCAACACCTGAAGAAGTTGAGGGACAAATGAAATGGAAGAAAACTGAGACATTGGTCTTTTCATGAACAAGGCAGAAATGCAGGATCAGCTGGTGTTTTCCAAACCAGTCCCTGTTCAGGAGCAGCTGCTGGTGAGCTCCTCTAGGCCCAGCACAGCTGCTGGGGCAGCAACAGATTAGTTTTGTTGCTGTAAAGACTTCTTCTGGACCCCACCCTCCACCAAGCCCCAGGTGAGGCCGTGGCAGCCCCTTTGCCGGGGTCACAGCCCTAAACAAGGTGGGTTCATTGGAAGGAGACCAGGACATGACCAGAGGTTTGTTTCTGCTTCCAGCTCGAGAGACACAGACACCAATTCCTCTCCTGCCAGGCAATACAGAGGCATAGGAACACGCCTGTGATTTAAGAGCACTTTATTGTTCTTTAAGGCTACTTTTAAGTACAAAAAAAAAAGATGGCCTGCCAAATCTTTTTTTTTTTTTTCCCAGGTGAAACAAGGCCACAAGAGACTGGTATAATACAGATTTACAAACACAGAGAGAATCTTTTAAACTGAACTGTAGATAAACTGGCTCTGTGAAGAAACTTCACCACGTCTTGTGATGGTGAGTTCAGTTTAGTGTCCTTCCACCTCCCCCCAACCCTTTGGCTTCCATGACATTGTGTCCAGTATATGTTTTACTGGACATAGCACAGTAAGTCTTTATTGCCCTCAAATCCATTTACCTATCTCAGATAAGTAAATGTAACCTTGTAAAACAAATATTATTGAAAATATTAGATTTAAAAAATTATCTTATTTGTGTTTACAAAGAAACATAGGAGTCACATTTTCCACAGAGTCCATCTACAGTATTAGTATTGACTGTTATACTGCTCAGTAGCCTGTAGCAATAACAAACAAGTGGCTATTAATGCTAATGCAGTGTCCTCATAGAATAACTGTGTTCCTGCACTTTTACTGTATTACAGACAAATCTACAACAAAAAAAAAAAAGATCAACTTTTTTCTCCAACAAAAAAAAAAGAATGATTACAATAAAGGAAAGGGAAAAATTAAATAGCTACATATCATTAACAAATTAATTGTTTCTCAAAAAATACCTACAAATTTCTCTGTACATTCTTTACGCACAGCGTAACGATGGTCTTATAGTTACCTATATAAAAAAGTGTTCTTTTAACAATCTTCCTACAGAGAGTAGGGTACTGAATGCCAAAGCAAGGAAGCGTTGACTACCCAGTAAGATGGTAGTGAAATGTGTAAAACAGGGGGCTTAGGTGTTGGGTTTGGTTTTTTATTTTTTTTAAAGAAAACTGAGCAGCCACCTTCTCGCCAAGAGTAAGAGCCAATCTCCTGATCTCTTTCTACCCTGCACCTTTTCCAAATTAAATAGCTTAACTTTAAAAAAAAAGCATAAAATAAAAGCCACAATGGACCCAATACTGTAACATAGTCCATAATACATCACGTGTAGTTTATCTTCCAACTAGTTCTCGCTTTCTACACTGAACCAATCCTTTCAGGTAACCGACTATAAAAAAAACCCTAGTTGCAACTGTACTGGGAAGATGGAATGTATGGGGGAGAGTAGTTACACTTAAAAAGAAGAAGAGGAGCTCTTAGCACTAGCACAGTTGTGGTTTCATGCCTGCCTCTACTGCCTAATTTCTAGTTAGTAGCTATTAATATAGCAAATGATAATAAATGCAGTAATACCTGTATAAAGTCTCTACTGGAGGAATGTTTGCTGCAACTTGGCATTGGTTTATGAATAGGCTTAACAACAACCAAAAAAAAAAGCACAAAAAAACCAAAAAAAAAAAACCCAAACAAAACAAAAAAACCCCAGAAAGATCGTATTTCACAAACTGTAACAATCTGTTGTCCAGCCAAGATGTGTAACGGTAGCAGTTCCTGCAGCTAGTTACGGGTAGATTACACAGACTTGGTTTTAGGAAGCAAGTCCCTGCGGGCAGCAGTGCTGCAGACAGGAAGGGTCGCTGGGTCTGCACAGAGCTCAGCATCCTGTGCCAGCAGCCACCAGCTCCAAGGGTGGCACGAGGCCTGTCCTGGGGCTGCCCCTGACGCTGGCTGCTACTAAAGGGAGTATCAACTACAAATACCATAGAGTACAACTGTACCAGCAGTAAGTATATCTAGGATTGTTACTGACAAAAATAAACTAACTCTGAAGAAAAGCTAGTAAGCATTATGATTCTTACTGTCTATACATTAATAGATACCAGCTATTTTTCATAAAACATGCATCGTTAAGCACTATGGAACCCTCCAACCTCAGCTCTAGTCTAACAAACTGCAGTGTTTAGGAAAAAATGCCCGTGTTCTGTAAATTATGCAGTCCAGTTGCAAGCACTAAGCACCTGAAATCTAAAGAGAGAAAGACCTATAACCTGTATGAGACTTCCCCTTCCGAAGCTGTTTTGCTTTAGGAAAAATCAAACTGATAGAAATGTCTTCCTTAAACCCTTTTTTCAGCAGTTTGCCCTCAAAATATTAGCCTCTTCCAGAAAGTTGCTGTGCAACTTCAGTCCTCCTCCAATAGTGCAAATCTTACATGACAGTTCTTTTCAAGTATATACATACAAAATTACTTCACAGAGGAAAAGAAAAAAAAAAAAAGCACTGTAAGCAAACCAGACAAATTCTAGTCTCAAGAAGCTAAGAAAAGCAAAAAGCACTTGGGTCAACCAACTAAGTGTAATGGCTTTTGTGGATTAGTGTGCATTTTTTTCTTAAGGGGCAGCAGATTTGCATCAGAGGTTTCTTTGGTAATTGAGGCAGGAAAAAAGGATGCTACATCATATGAATCTTTATGAAACAGTTCCTGCTATTGTCTTTAAGGGCACCCTTTTACAAAAAAAAAAAGTGAGTACACAAAAACGTGTTGAAAACTAACCTCCCCTCCCCCAACACTATTTAAGCACTGTTCAAAACTCAGTCAAACCATGCAAATTCACAAAGGGAACGGTCCTCTCCTCAGGAGACCACAGAAGGTGAGTGATTATGATTGACCATGTGAGAGGAAGGGGAAGACTGGCCCCGCCGTGACGCTGACTCGGGGCTGCTGGAGACTCCGTCCTTGGCAGCCTTGATCTGCAGCCACGTGTCCCCGAGGGCTTTAGCAAAGTGGTCATCCACCGACCCTGTGATGGACACCGAGTTTGCCACTGGCTCAGGCTCCTTGTAATTCTTGCCGAGGCTCCGGCGGAAGTGCTCTTCCACCACCGGGTCACAGGCAGTGGTGGCTGTGGGGAAAGGAGACACAGGATATGTGAGAACCCCGGCACCCAGTGCTGGATCCACAACCCACATCTTCTCCTGTTTTTCAGTCACAAAACACAGAATGGTTTGGGCTGGGAGAGAGCTTAGAGCCCATCCCATTCTACCCTGTGCCATGGGCAGGGACACCTCCCACTGTCCCAGGCTGCTCCAAGCCCCGTCCGAGCTGGCCTTGGACACCCCCAGGGATCCAGGGGCAGCCACAGCCTCTCTGGGCACCCTGTGCCAGGGCTGCCCACCCTCACGGGAAAGAATTGCTTCCCCATATCTAACCTAAATGTACCCTCCTTTAGCTTAAGGCCACTTGTCCACAAGCCCTCATGAACAGTGCCTGTCCAGGCACAAAGCCGGGCTCCCTTACATCATTAGAGGACTGTTACTGAATAGGGTTGGGAAGAAGATGGAAGGATTTAAGAGTTAAGGAGTTCAGTATTTTTGCATTTCTGTGACCTGCAACAGGTGAGCATTTTATATGTAATTATAGTTCTCCCTCAGCCTACTAATAGCTACAGCCCCAGTTCAGTGGAAACCCTCTCCTCTCAAAGAATCACATAGAACTTATATTTAGGCTTAAAAGGAATTGAAGATGTAAATGGTTCTTCAAAATCCAGTCCCAAGCCTGCTGATAACAGTCAGGTGTGAGAAGCCCTCATTCTAAATTACATGCCAACAGCTGACCTCAGGGTTTCATCTTACTTCACACACTTGTGCTCGGAGCAGTCAGGAAACTAAATGAAATCATTACTTTTCCACTGGGTGCTACAAAGCATTAAAGTGGTGTAATACTGTTAAAAAAGGAGCAAAGAACCTGAAAAGACAGGTTTTGTACAGCAATAGTAATAATTCCTCAGACTAAATATGAAAGAGCTGCAGTTTTACAATTTAGAAACAGTATCTGTGTGTCTAAATGAGAATTATCTTTCAAAATGCATTTGGAACTGTCAGGGTCCATGCCACTGGCACAGGTGCTACAGCAAGGCTTGACTGATCCTAAAATAAATTTGAGTGTCATGCATAAACCTCTTCACCTGACAGAAGACAAATCTATTCTGGAAACATTTACCCCTCTTCCCAAGCCCATGTAAACGCAGCTGGGGTCTCACTGGAGCAGCTCTCCTGAGACCAGTAACATCAGTCTGAGAGAAAACTCGCAACATCTGAGGTCCTTATGGACTGATTTCTCTGAGAGTCTAAGGGTCTCCTTTGGCTTCTAATTCTAGTTAACACTTCAGCCTCGAAATCTAGTTATCAACAATAAATTATAAAATTAAAAAATACTACTATTAATAATACTAGTAATTACCCTATTCTGGACTTCCAGGTTCCTGCCTACCTCACACTGGCATTGCTGCATGGACACATCCTTGTCGATTAAGCCTCAGTGCCATGCATGACCTTTCAGCAATGCTGTGTGTTAAAGCTCTGCCTCAGCAGGTAAAGGACTTGAAATGAAAGGGCTGTTCTTCCCCTGGGCTTTCTCACTCTGCAGTGAGAGAGAGTGAACAGAAACAGCCCCAGGTTTCCCAGCAAATACTGCCTGAACAGATCTCATGGAAAGTACTAATTGGACAGAAGGCAGAAAGCTAAAGCTCCCTGTTTGGGTTGCTGTAGCAACTGCCCTTCAAAGCTTTTTGTGTTATCCATGTAGAGAAGGGTGGAGAGTATGGGCTTTGGAAGAGTATTTGCGACTGCCTGAATAGTAAGAGTCCACTGGCTATTGAAATACGGGGGAAACTACAGCTCCTAAAATAAGAGCATGGCTGGATCCGCTAGTCCTGGCTGCTGTTTGTCATACCGACTAAAATAAACATAATGACTTATTTGTCTGTGTGGGGTGGGTTTTTTTCGTTTTTTAAGAAGCTTTTCAAAACAAGAAGAAAGAGCACCTCTCCTCCTCCAACTCTGAACTGGTACTTTCTCCTGTGGCACAGGATTGATGGTTAGAAAATGCATGTCTGGAGAGCCGGGATACAAAGAGGTGTCCATTGTTTCACCTCCTTTTATTGCTGTTAATACATCAGTGCCTGCACAGCTAAGGTTGGCATGACCATTCTGTTCTCCTGGAATTCTAATGAGGTCCTGGGGAGTTCGGAGATGGCACTTACTGCTGGAGGGTCTCCTGTAGGCGGGCACGGAGCCGCAGCCGCTGTGGGCGACGGGGCAGTGCGAGAGGTTGCAGTTCCGGCTGCTGGCAGAAGCACAGGTGATCACAGAGGGACGGTTCTGGTGGGAACACAGAGCAAAGCTGTCACTCACTCAGGCAATCAGCCACAGCCACAGCAGCACCAATTAAACCCATCAACTATCCAACTCAGCAAAGCACATGAAAGCTCCAAATACTCAGCTTTGTCTAAATAAAAAGAAAAAAAAAAAAAATCCACACTTTATTTCCATAATGGTTCTTGTTATTTAAGTGGTGAGCAGCCACACAGAAAAAGGGCAGTGTAAAAGCAAATCATTACAAACATTAAAGTGATTTTACAGTTACTGTTTCAGCCTCCCAGACATTTCATATTCAGCACTAAATGTAAACACATTAAATGCTTGTTTCATCCTATGGCCACACATCTGTGTCGTTTCAGGACTCGGAAGGGCTTTGCAGATTTTACAGATACTTTGTTTTCTTGGTATTACCCAAGTTTTAGTGTTACCACTTTTCATTCAGAAGTTGAGTTTTCCTAGCCCTAATTCTGTATTTCCTACTGCAGACACAGAGCAGGAAGCCCATAAAATGTATAATATGAAGAGCTCCTAAGCCAGTCTTGACCACAAGTACTTTCCTGTTGTAATTAATCTGCCTTTCCTGCACTACTTAATTAACATCACCCTTTTTCATTCTCAACACATGCAAATTCCCCAAAACGTCTATTCACGTCTATATTACATCATCACAGCTCTGCTACTTTGTACAGAGTGTAAACATAAGATACTCTTTTCATAGTTGTTTACTATGTAAATGTACAATGAAGCTGAAGCAAGGCTTTGGGAAACAAAATGCCCCAGTTTCTCCAGGTGGCTGAAGGGAAAGAACACATTTATTGGGATAGATTTGCTTTGTATCTGTGTTACATCTTCTGATGCAAAGAGTCCATTATACTCAATGCAAGTTAATATTTAAGTTTCAAAAAATTAATAGAATGGATGTAATTTAAATTCTTGTCCATTTTACAAACCTGTGAAGCAAACCACAAAAATCACTGCATTATTCCCCTCAGTGGGGAAGGAGGAAGTTTTCCTTGTTTGGTGGTACTTTATGCAGAGTAAGAGCAAGACCAATAAAGTAAAAGAGCTGAGCTTTCCAGGGAGGTTTAACACCATTCGGCAGGACACAACAGGAATGAGGCTGTTTACATCTTATTGCACTGACAGCTGAGAAAAAAAAAGTAAATAAAGAAAGAAATGGAGTGTTTGATTTTTTTGTAAGCAGTTCACATGTGGAAGTTATTTATTTTCTATAGGGGCCAAGATGTTGTGCCTCTCTGGAGCAGTTTTTTGAGAAGGGTATATACGCTGGTCTCCTCAGAGGAGCATTTTGGACATGCAAGAGGTGGGAAGTAGAAAGAGACAGGTAATAATGTCTCCGGAATCCATGTGCCAACACCACAAAGGATCCAAGAAGCATGATAAGGCATCTTACAGAATCCCCTGTGATGGCTGTGTGTGTACAGAGCACTGGGCAGAAAATAAGACACTTGTATGAAAAATTTGATAACATAAATATTGAGAATTTAGTAACAGTGAGTACTGCAGAAAACTGAATTACCCTGCCCTGCTGAAAATAAGAAGGGCATTTTTCCCCACCTGTTTATTAGAAACAGAGTAAGATGAAATCCCATTCAACATGTTAAGGTTAAAAAAAACCACTGAAACAAAACAATGAATCATCAACCTTGGATTTCTTTTTCTCATTACACTTTTTATTTCGTATGATTTCTGTTCTGTGATCTTAGCAAGATCCTATTTTCCCAGGAAAAATGACTGTAATCTAATTCAAAATGTCAAAGATAACAGGAGAGAGGAGTCCAGTCCTGGGCAGCAGGAGTCAGCCCAAGTCAGACAGCGGTGTAGCTGCTGAGCAGGGACACAGCAGTAACACTGGCAAAGGGCCCCGGTGTCGTCACTGCAGTCTGTCCCTTCCTCCTGATAACCAAGAGCTGACCCACACTGAACAACAGCTCTGCAAGCTACTGCCAAGTACTGCCAAGGGGTGTGGGAGAGCAGTAGTGCTAAGTCAGGGGAAATGTAAGTGCAGGAAAATGTAAGGCACTCGTGTACACAGCCAGCCCCTGTGGAAGTCTACAGTGGATGGGAAGCTGATGGCTCCAGTGAAAAGCAGGCGAAAAACCATCTACCCCAAGTGTTCACCCTTTGTGGGGCATTGTTATAGGACGGAAGGAAGGAAAGACCGATTTGGGGACATGGTTCAGTTTAACAAGTACAACGTGCAAGGAAGCCAAAAAAACAACCAATCAACAAAAAACCCCTCCAACAACCACTCTGGCATACAAAAATGAAGTATAAAATAATCAAAAACAATTACTTGACTTTAGGAAAAGTAATTATGAATAAGTGACACAGCATTGCTCTGAACAACGCAGCGAATGCTTTTGGCTGGCTAAAACAACTGAGATCATTCCAGCTTCTTTCACCTGGAACATTCAGTGCAAAATTTTCCCTCATGCCCTTTATGTCTTGCACCCCCTTTTCAGCAGTCCTGGTGGGAAAGAGCTGGGACAGAGGGGAGGGACGCACACATGGATCACCAAGAGGGGCACGGATGTGTTTCCCTCTGCCTGGAAATTGCATCAGTCATTGCCTAGCCGGTACTAGGGCTTCACTGAAACACACACTTGCATTTCCATTTCCAACACCTGCATCAGAGAAAGCAGCAAGGCCAAGAAATATGTGACAGATACATTTACACATCAGCGATGTATTCACATTAAACACAATGAGCTGTGACATTCATTGTGTATTTTTAAAATACATTTTGCCCGAGGAGTAGTATCTCCTATATACTGTAACTGACACCATGTTCTGCTTACACCTGGCAGTCCTCACTGTGTCCACAGCCAGGACCCTACACCCACACAGCTCCTGTGCAGCCCGTACCTGCTGCCGTTCCACAGAAGTCAGTGTCGGTGTGATGCCGACTGTCCTGGTTGCATCCACGCTGTTTTTGGTCAGTGCTAGAGGTTGATCCATGCTCAAGCTTGGGATTGAGGCGTACATGTGACTGGCATGAAGGCTCATTGTTGGGGCAGCCGCCCTCTCGATGGGGCTGCGGCTCCTCTCGCGGGGCTCCTTCCTGTAATCCCCGTTGGCAGTCTTGTTTCTAAGGTGGGAAAGCAAAAAGGGCAAAGGCCTTACTGTTGGTCTGATATTCTGAGATATGCAACGTTAAACCCCTGTAAGAAACACCAGGAAATGCACTTTGCTTGGGCCATGGGAGGTGTAGAATCAATCCCCCAGAGAGGTACCCCACGTCTATCCAGTCTCCTCCCTGCAAAGAGAAGCCAATCATCCACACTTGCAAGTTCCAGCAACGAGCATTTTTCTTCAGCCTAGAATTTCTTCAGATGCATCGAGTAACATTTCTTAAGATCAGACACCTCCTCATTTAACATACTAGGAATCCCACTCCATCTCCTAATACTGCAATATTCTTTAAGCCTTGCTGAAGCCCAAGAAAAGTGTATTTTACTGAAAAGACATGTCTGATGTCAGCAAAAATGCAGTGAGTCAAAGCAGGAAGCAAAATCTTCAGAGCAGAAAATGAAGGAAAAGCAAATTATACTGCACTTATCTCAGAATCATTTAATTACAGCTGCTCTTTCACGAGAGTAATTTCAAACTACTCCTGAAAAGTAAATCCCAGTAGATGTGCTCACATAATTAGTCTATCATTCACTGCAATGATAAAGCTGGGTTTGCATCTATGAATATTTCAGTTTCCATATTGCACTATAATCGTCATTAAAGGCAAACCAGCGATTCAAGGGAAAGGTACTTCACTCATCACACAGGTAAGTGTGGGTGTCACTGGCAGTCTGGAGAGTACCAGTGTTGGAAGAGTTCACACGCTGCAGGGACTGGTGCCCCGGTATCAAACTGCAAACTCCATCTGCCCTTTCCATAGGGAAGGACCAGAGGAGAAAGCTGGCTGTGTGGAAAAACCTGTCTGCAGAAGATTCTTGAAAGAAGTGTCCTATGTGTCCTGTGTATACGTGGGTAAAATCCAAAGTGGTTTTCCCCCTATTTTTCAAAGCATATCACAACAAGTTAATATGCAGGAGCAGCCTTTTAAAATGCTGATGAATTAGGCACAGACAGAAAAGGAATCAGTTTAATCCTGAAGTAAGTTACAAGTGCAATTCCTATTTCAATGTCTGAGAAAGTGTCTCCAAAAGGAAGGCTGAGGGGCCCTGCCAGTCGAGGGAAATAAGGAACCCCTAAAACACCCATACAGGCTGTGGAGATGTCCCCTGGTGATCCTGCCCTGGATCCTGGTCAGTCCTAAACCTTTTAGTTTCACCAGCATCCTGTGGCCATGGATTCCACAGTCTAAATTAAATACTTGTTAAGTATCTTTTCTTCACAGGCTCTTTTTGTTTCTTTTTAACCTAAAATTCGGCTTGGTTTGCTCTTGCCCTGATTCTTGTATTATGAGAGAGACAAAGCCATTGCTCCCTGCTCATCATCTTCATGCCACTCCCATGTTCGTCTCTGCTCAGCAACCTTTTTTTCCAATGTAATACTTTATTCAAATAAAACCTGCTTCCTTATCTTTGTCACCTTTGTGGCCCCTCTCGGGTAAGAGCTACAGAAGTGAGCATCTTTCTGGAGATGAGGGTCCAGATCTCTGCTGTGTTGAGGAACAGGACTTTTGCTGAACTAGTCACAATTTTTCCGTGCTATTGTTCAGCGTTCTCAAGAGTCACCTGGTTGTACAGAAATCTGCTATTTGCTGCCTCAATCAAATCTCATTTTGTCATGGTTGAAGTGAGGGTTAATATGATGCCAAGGAACCAGTGACTTGAGAACCTCAGGACACAGCCTGCTCTCCATGCCCAATTCCCCCGCCATGCTCAGGAGGAACAGCCAACAGGCAAACAACACAATCGGTAACCCTTTGGGCACCCTGCTCTGCGCCCCCCCTCCCAATCTACTGCCCATCTCTTGGGAGTAATTACAAATTAGCAGTTGCAGAGCACCAGAATGGACTGCAAAATCCACCCTGGAAGGTCTCGTAGCCGGTGCTGAGGACGGTCCCTGAACACCGCGTGTTTCGCCAGCCTCTCTGCGGGCTGGACTCAGCACTGAGCAGCAAACCGCCCCGGGAATCGCCCTCCCAGCTTCAGGCCCCTTCACTTCCACTGCTCCCTCTGCAGGAAAGGCTGGAACTGCAGAGCTCTGAGCTCAT